>MJUT01011585.1:1168194-1191524 GCA_002080005.1 Gigantidas platifrons
AATTTAAGTGATGATAAATAGTAATTCCCCAGTCTAAATTACAAAATGCACATTGTTTAAAACAATATTGGAATAAAAATGATTCAATTAAAGTGAAAAATACGGTATTAATACAAGAAAATAAAAAAAGACATGAAAATATACCCCCCTTTCCCAAATGATTTATCCTCTTTCGGATGTACGCTTCTGTGTCGTTTATTGTTGATGTTAAGAAACACCACCGATGTGTTCCGAAAGACAATGAATTTCGATGTTTGGCAAATGGTCGATCGATCAAGGTGGGTGTAGAACTAAGTGACACAATTGCATCCCACAAGACATTGGCACTAGTTGTCGGTATGACAATGATCCTAGATGATTTCCTCACGCAATGGATGTTACAGAAAGCCATCATATTGTTTTAATTAATTTTCTGACTTAAATAGAACCACCTCGACATTTGTTTTGAAAATGAGTCCACTTCAAGTAGCAAAATTTGATGTTTGTGCAGTATATAAATAAAAACTGAAGTGATGCAATAAATTTCTATTTATCCATAGACATATTCCGTATATTTTAATTGATTTCAAGCGTACGTATTTATTGTAAACCGACGTATTTTAACCGAAGGGTTGAACGTCATTTTTCATTAAAAAATGACGCGAAGTCACGTGACTTTGTTTTTAGATGGAACTCTCCTGCGTCACTGGCTTCCCGACTGATGGCCGTTTTTCATTTTCTCAAATCGACGTCCAATGACGTCACTGACGTTTACTTCAAATCGACGTTCAATGACGTCACTGACGTAGATGTCACACCCGTTCATCTCGTCCTCTTGCGGGGCCGGGAAGCAATGATGGAGAAGGGAAAAGATTCCAGATGAGGGGCTCTTGATGACGGTACAGTTAATTACGGTTAGTTACGGTTAATTAAACGATTTTATTGATACAATGACATTTTGCGAAACGTAACATTTTACGGGAAAAGTAGCATGAAATTCTTATCTCACCCACGGGTTGAGACATAATAGCGTAATTGACCAATCAGCGACTGAGAACAGAGTGATCCACACGTTGCTTATCGATTTCTTCTCACACGGGTTGAGAAGTTCTTAAATATTATAATTATTATCAAAATTAAAGTCAATCTACCTGATGCACACGTCACCTAAGCCGTTTTTTTGGCTATCCTGTTTAGGCACTTTGGCCTAATTGCTTGCAAATATTTTTTAACTTATTTGGCTTTGTAGTGTGTTGGCGATAAACATAGGTAATATATGTTACATATAGATTCTCCTTCAGTTGCCCGTGGGTTACGATATTTTTCCACTCAAGAGAGTTAAATTAAAAATGTTAACCGCAAGCCGTCAGGCGAGTGGTTAAAATTTTTAATTTAGCTCTCGAGAGTGGAGAAATAACCTACATGGGCAACTGAAGGAGAATTTGTTTCTCCCATTATTTAACACGAACTTTATTTCAAAAGTCGTCAAACGAGTCAAATGCGGGGAAAGGCACCTGACATATTAATCCTCTAGAGGATTACAGATTTTTCCACCACTGGTTCAGCGAGGTTAAAACGACGTCATAATGGGAGAAATGTATAGACACGTCGTGCTAACTAAATTAGATATATACGCTTTTATTGAGTTCGCGTTATCAGATCTTTTGTTTGTTATGCTATTTATTTCTACTTGATAATTAACTCTTGTTGTTGTCATTATCGGATATAATATAGTTGTATATAGTTGACCTTCATCATTGTCTTAATCGTGTGATCAGAATGAGGGTAATTGGTATTAATTGTCACGTTCTTGGCAGCATTATTTCAATAAGAGGGAAGATTTGGATCCATAAAACTAGCTTAATCATTCCACTTTTTATTGAATAGCATGTACTAAGTCAGGAAAATGAGCGGTCATGTATTTGTGTGTTAGGGGTATCAATTTTGCTTATTTTCTTTCTATTTTTTTTTATTGTATTTTAGGACTGCTTGGATAGTGGAATATTGTTTGTTTTTTTCTTTTCTTCATTTCATAATTTTTTCAGTTTCATCATTATTACCTTGACGTATGCAACGTTTGTCCTCAGTAAATAAGCGTCAGCGAAAACCTATGCGGCAATAGAGAATGGAAAATCCGGAAACTCTGATATTTTGGGCAAACAAGACAAGACACAAAGCACAGAAAAGTAAAACGATGCGCAACACGGATCCCACCAAAATACAGCTGGTGAACCCATGTGCGCTCCCAGGGTAACAACTTCCTGTTTCTAATAAGACACCCAGCGTGATACTCATATACATGAATATATATAGTCTACTCCGATGAAAGTGTTGTCGGTAAAATTTATTCTTTATTGTCATTTCAATGTAATTTTATGCTTTATTGATGATCATTGGTTTGCAACGGATAATTAGAGAACCCATGAAATCAAAACCAAATCGTGAATACTAAAAACAAAAATGATTGGTTAATACAAACAACAAGTTGAGGCTTAAAACCGACAACACATGGAAATAATGACCCAATTAAAAGACAAGTTCATTCGAACAGGTAGATAAAAATCACGTTACCACAGTGATATAAAAATTATGAACGCAATAAAATAAAATTAGAAAGAAACGAAAATCACATTTGCTTTAATTACAGACCCTGGATCGTTTAACATAACAGAAGATATTTCGTATCGTTTGCGTTTTTCGTTCGTTTCGTTTGCGTGTATCGTTCGTTCGTTTTTCGTTTTCCGTTCGTTTGCGTTTCGTGCGTGTAATTTATTCTTTCGTTTCGTGTATCGTTCGCCAGTTTAATTAGACTAATACACGAAACGAAATACGAACGAACGATACACGAAACGAACGATACACGAAAAGAACGATATACGATACACGATACACGATACGAACACACGCTACGATTTCCAGTTTAAAATAATTACTACAATTTCAATCTTACTATTATTAAAATTTTTTAATTAAAGTGTAAACAAAATTTTACATATAAAAACATGTATTTCCTTTATTTACATGTACCAGTAAGTTTGTACAATAAGCTAAGGGAAAAACATATTTAATAAATGCATTTTTTTCTATAATTTACTCTAGGACAAATAAACAAGAAATCATCTCCGGCAGTTTCACCTGGGAAATACATGCACTGCAGGTGTGAAATGTCAACTCTTACATTTGTAATTTCATTCTAATTAACAATTATATGACCTTTTGAAGCCACACTCCTCTCGGACAGTTTAACCGAGAAAATAACTGATACACCTATGTCTGGTTGGAATTGTCAATTCAGAATCCGAATAATTATAAATATTAATTCTGTATAATTATATAAATATAAATTCTGTATAATTATATAGTTAAATAAATATAAATTTTGTTTAATTATATAAATAGAAAGTCATATTTTGAAGTCAAATATATGAGATTTAAAATTTAATCATAAATATAATTATTAAACACATTGGTAATATAAACTATTTAATATAAATTGTATTATCCTATTACTTTACCGACTAATTTATCATTTATATAAATAACTTGCTTATAAAATATAAGATTACAGAAGTTAATCACATAAAATATAAGATTACAGAAGTTAATCACATAAATTTGCACAAAAGTCATTCAAATAATAATACGATACTATTCGTGTATCATGCCGTCGTTTCGTTTATCGTTCGTTTGTTTCGTGTATCGTGCGTTCGCTTCGTGTATCGTGCGTTCGTTTCGTGTATCGTGCGTTTGCTTCGTGTATCGTGTGTTCGTTTCGTATATCGTGCGTTTTTCGTGTCGTTCGTGTGAAGCGTTCGTTCGTTTTCCGTTCGTTTCGTTTGCGTTTTTCGTTCGTTTGCGTTTCGTGCATAATGTAAACTTATAAGATCCAAGGTCTGTATTCGTTGTCAGGAAGGTTCCTCATGTCTAACTTTTAACTACCTACTAAGGAATATTTGGGATATGAATCAATTTACTTGAATACCTTAAAGGCATATTGTCTACGATTTTTTTGAAAATTGTTAACTGTCCATAAATGATTTATTTAAGCTATCATTAAACAGTTATACTGCAAAATATACGATTGGTGTTCTTTTTTGACAAAAAAGACCCCAAACTATCGTTATCGGTATTATTGTCCAGGATGACAAAAAATTCAAAGTGAAAGTAACAGCGCCACCTATAAAAACGGAAGTTTGGAATTCTCGGGGGTTTAGCTTTGAGGTAAGGAAAATACTGTTAAGATTCAAACACTTCATGATTGTCATGTTCGTTTAATGTTGTTTGAATCTTAACGTTTCGTAGCGTACTCGCCAATAATTCGGTGTTTAATCTTCATTTTATGAACGTTAGTACGGAAAACAACAATAATTTTGGGTATGAAAAAATACAAATGTGGTAGACAACATACCTTTAAGAATTTAGAAGTTTTTTGTTATAATGGTCATAGTCAGTAATAGGGCGAACCCAATTGACCTCTAAGCTGTGCTTGTAGCATTTCAAAAATATGTATTTTGTTGCACAACTAATATTTCTAAGTTAAATACATTTCGTTGATGCTATGAATATGCGCGTACCTCTTGAAGGTCATTCCTGAAGCGCATATGCGCACACAATTAAATATATGCGTTTTGATTACCTTGGGAGATTATATTTATAAAAAGGGCCAAACAGTTAAAAATAATAGACCTTTTGACATAATATGCTGAATGAGAGAAATATGATAAGAAAAATAATTAATATTGTGTGGTGAAAATAAAACAAGATTATTATGCCCCGACCACATAGCGTAAGTAAGTTATCCATTAGCAAGTAGCAATCATTTGAAATTTATACACAAGGTTACGGACAATGAAAGACAGGTCAAGCTTGATTTTCGGCTTCAACACTTTTTCCTTCTGGAGTTATACAACCTGTTTTCTTTAGCTGGAATCTCTGTCCTGATGTCACAATTAATAGATTTGAGCGAAATGTCACAAAAATTGTTCACGTTATCCTTAATAACCTACTACATAATTTGGTTTTCCAGTCTTTTGAAGGTGAAGGCCATTCCAGAAACGCGCAGTGCGCACTAAATTAGATATCTATGTTTATATTAACAGTGTTAAGCTCTATCATTGTCACCGTATGATTTAAACTTGATGTTTTACATTTATATAATAAAAACCTAATTGCAACCACACGGTACGTAAATATAAACATGAAAGTGTAATAAAGCTGTAATATTGACAACACGTAGAAATATATGACTAGAAAGTCGTAACCTTGAAACAAGCTCCTGCTTGTAAATATTTAACACTAAATAGACACAGTTTCTGTTGACAATCAACACATTTGTTGACTTTTATGTCCCATTAGATGAATCGATTCAGTTCACTAATTTCGATAGAATTTGACTTTCATGCAATTTTGCATGTGATGAAAAATCATTATTTATATAAATATATGATACACATTTAAGGAATATTTGAAATTGTTGAACAGGTTATACGATATAACATGGTTTGGGTCAGTTCACGCTTAATAAGCCGCGAAGCGGTTTATGAAAAGCATAAACTGACCCAAACCAGGTTATGCAAGTATAACCTGTTCAATAATTTCAAATATTCCCTATAATTTAATTTTGACAACAAAATTTAATGATTCCTCGATTTTAATTACGATTATTTCATGTGACTATTTGAATTTGTCGTTGGCGGATGAACACGTTGGTGACGTCACAATACCAACCCAGATTATCGAGTATCGCCAAAATTTTATCCAGGCGGTTTAGCCAATCAGATTGAAATATTCAAATCAATTTAAATTATTCATATATAAATAATAAAGATCCAATTAATCGTGATCGTCTAGTACAAAGAGGGCATCAACATTATTTCATTGATAGTAATTTGTTCTTGTACTGATATTGTTGCTTAAAGCCAAAATGAGCACATTTTCAGCAATATCTGATATGGTTGCAACATTGCTCATTTTGGCCTTAAGCAACAATCACTCACTCACTGCATATATTAGTATACGGGGTGCATGGTGTCCGCCATTTTGATTTACATATATCTAAGAAATCAGTACATATCATCATTACCAATCTCCGAAACAGAGGCTACATTATTGCTTCGTCAGACTTTCATCTTTAGGATATTGTGTCATTTAAATTGTGAGTTTGATTCCAGCATATTGTTTACTCGGTGCAACGTTGTGTGATAAAATTTGCTAGTGACTCGTCAGATCGGTGTTTATCTCCTGGTTTATATTAAGCCGTAGCCCAAGATTTGTTCTGCAGAGAATTTTGCGTTGGCACCTTTCTGAGAATGTAATTTTGTTATTACCCTTATTTACTTCTGATGAAATACCTACCTTTTAACTGCATTTGTCCATTTCAAAATAATAGTTTTTTTTTAATGCATTGATGGCGTCATGCTTGTCACATTAATATGATCTGGTTGCTTATGTTATGTAGAGAAAAAAATCGACTGCCAAACAAGTTAAATATATTTTCTGTCATTATAAATCACAATCAGGGACTTCCCTGGGTGTAGCGAGGTGTACTCGATACATCCTTCTGTAGTTTTATGTTCGTAGTGACCTCAGGAAGGTCAGTGTCCTACTTCGGTTTCCAACTGCATGATTAGAATAATATATTGCTAAAATCAAATTAAAAACAAACGTACACTGTATATATCTAATTCAGTACACACAGCGCCTTTCAGGAATAGCTTTGATCAGGTACGTAATTGTCAAAGGATTGGAATGCAATAGGAATTAAAATATTTAGGAGAAAGTAAGCCTAAAGTCAAAAGCCGTTAAGGTTATCCATGCATCTATTATTGAAATACACAAATTCTAAGCCATACGTTTTCATTACAGTTACACCTGTATTAAGATGTCACCTTGAGGAGAAAGAAAAAGTGGTCTTCTTCGAAGACAGGTGACGTCTTAAAAGAGGTTCAATTCATATGAAATTTGCAGTTGTAAGACAAGTAAAAGGTGATCTTCTAATACACGTGACTGCTTAATAGAGGTGACCGCATGGACAGACTTGACTGTACAATGTCACATTTGACTAAAATCGAAATAAAAATAAAAAAAAACCAAATCGATTCCAAAGTGATTTCTTACGATTAATTTGCATGCAGCGCATCCTACATTTGAAATATTTCAAACAGTTGATGAAACTTTATACTACATAACAATGTTTACATGAACCTAAATAAAAACAAACGAAAGTTATTTAACATTTAATGTACTATATATTAAAGTAGATGTCATAATAATAATGTCTCTACTTTGTGTTCCGAATGATTTAGTAATGAACCACAAGTACTTCTGGAAGCAAATATTTGGCCCTTTAATGGACACGCTTTCTGTTGACAATTCCTGTTTTTCTTGACTTAATTCACCATTAGTTGTATTGATTCAATTGATTTTTAAAGAGCAATTTATTATTAATTGACTCTCGTGATATTCTAGATGTTTTATCATATTTGATTAAAAAATCAGGTCTATTATATACAACACAAGGCAGTTAATAGGACACCAGTTACAACGCTTTGACATGTCATACGTTTATATTAAAAAAAAACACATTTGAGTGAGTGAATAAGTGAGTGAGTTAGTGAACGAACGAACGAACGAAGAACGAACGAACGAACGAACGAATGAATGGCACCAAGTTAACACCTTTATACTACATCATAGTGTGAATGAGATGATGATGATGTCTATTTTATACAAAACAAAAACACTTATTTTGATTTGTTTTAATGCTAGATCATTGTCCGTAAGTAGACATATTTTGCACTCTGACTAATTATCTTAATTATCTTAATTATCTTAATTACGACCCAATCAGCACCTGTTCTTACTCCTTAGTGTTGATTTATTATTAAAAAAAAAGCAAGAACAATCCGTTTTATAATCTTTGGTACAACCCGACCGAGAATCGAACCCACGTTCTTCCGCACTCAAAGCGAACACGTTTTAAACCTTTTCCTTAACGTTACGGATTTAAACACTTTGAAGACAAAAGAAAAATTCCACTTACTAGAATGAAAACCATATATTGAATAAACATCCATATTTATATATTTTGAATGTAATAACTATAACGCTGTGTGTTTGCATAATCTAGCAATATATTGCACTTCCGTGAGGTGAACTCTTTATGTACATAACCGTTAGAGAAAACCGAAGGGGCCATCAAGAATGGACATTTCAGAGACATCGGCAACAGTTGGCACACAATACACAGAACGAAGACAAACAAAACAAAAATACAACACAGAAAATTAAACAGATGAGAAACATGGACCCCATCAAAACATCGGCGGTGAACTTGCTCGCAAAGGGAAAATAGTTCCTGCTTCTTCTAAGACACCCGTCATGTTACTCATATAGTCAAGAAGAGTTTGAAGATACCAAAGGGACAATCCGTATCTCGAAGAACAGACAGCACAATGGCCAAGAGAAAAAAGTACAAAAGGACAAACAACGATCAACAAAACATACATATAAAACTAAAGATCGAGTAACACGAAACCCACTAAAAACCAGGGGTGAACTCAGGTGCTCCCGAAAGGTAAGCAGTTCCTGCTCCACTAGTGGCACCCGTCGTGTTAATCTAGTTACAAACCCGGTGATAAGTAATCTACGAGGAAAGGACCGGGAAGTGCTTACGACAAGTGGAACATATCCGTGGTCAAGTCATGTGATATTATTCAAACAAAATCTGTATGGAACCCTTTTTACAGTTAGTTCTTCCTATCCTATTATTTTATGTAGCCTTTGCATACACTATGTTTGTAGAAAGAATGAATGAAAGCATTGAATTTCTCAAACCGTTGTTTCCCTATGCTTGTCAATAGTTCATCGGGTACTACGTTTGAAAGCCATTATAACTTCCAATCACTTTACTGACACCCGACACTGTATTATCCTCAGGGTGAAAGGGTTTGACAATTTTAATAAAATTAAAATTAAAAAAAAAAGAAATTTGAGACTTTATTTCATACAAAGACATAAAAACTACACAAACAAATTAAATCCAAGTCGTAAAATGGGATTATCGAACAAACAAGTCATAACACGAGCTTCATATCAAACACATCATATCGCTATCACAGAATAAATAAAAACCAAACCCCTTCGGGTAGGATCTGATATTCCGCACAAATAAATATTGTTTCAGTGCCTTCTAAGAATATAAATTATTAATATATCTAACTTGTATCTTCAATTTATTATAGATACAGACAATTCCCAAAAGGATTTAATTTGAACAAAACAAATCATTTTTCAGGAACATAAGATAAGTATCAATACTAATCGTACATTTAGAGATATTTATTTAATCAGAAATAGATAGCCCACCAGTTCATAAGGTTGTTGACTTCTGAGAGCAAGACTGGTATCACTGACGTCCATTCGCGCCATGATATACAACGACCTCAGTGTTAAGGTTACAAGACTCCTAGGGGCCGTCGTGGCCGTGATCGTATGGTAATTGGATTTACTACCTATGCAATCAGTGCCTATCACCACTGATGTTGTGAGTTCGAATCTCGATCAGCGCGAGGTGTAGAACATTATGTGATAAAGTTTGTCAGTGAGTTGCGACAGGTCGGTTGTTTTCTCCGGGTCCTCTGGTTTCAGTCACCAATAAAGCTGACCGCCACTATACAACTGAAATATTGTTGAAAGTGGCGTTAAACATTATAAAAACCAAACAAACCAAGACGCCTACTCATCGGGTGTTTCGTCAAGAAAACTTTTAAGATACCAAAGGGGTAATCAGAAGCAATAAATCGATACACCGGTCACAGGGGACCACAAATTATGATCCACAAAACACTACACAGTCAACTCAATATTGAGCAATACGCACCGCACTGAATAACCTGGGATGAACTCGACCAGAATTCCCTCCGACTTCCGGCCATATAAATTTAATAGTAATAAAATGACTGGATAATGCTGATATGCCAAATAAACACCAATAACTCAAATACACACCAATAACTCAAATACACATCAATAACTCAAATACACACCAATAACTCAAATACACATCAATAACCCAAATACACACCACTAACTCAAATACACACCAATAACTCAAATACACACCAATAACCCATATACACACCAATAACTCAAATACACACCAATAACTCAAATACACACCAATAACTCAAATACACACCAATAACTCAAATACACACCAATAACCCAAATACACACCAATAACTCAAATACACACCAATAACTCAAATACACACTAATAACCCAAATACACACCATTACTCAAATACACACCAATAACTCAAATACACACCAATAACTCAAATACACACCAATAACTCAAATACACACCAATAACTCAAATACACACTAATAACCCAAATACACACCATTACTCAAATACACGCCAATAACTCAAATACACACCAATAACTCAAATACACACCAATAACTCAAATACACACCAATAACCCAACACAATTATTTAAATAAACATTCTAGATAACTGACTATTAACGTTGTGCTATTTCGTGTCTACAAAAAGTATAACTATTTGATTGCTGTTTTATAACCTGAGGTTGGGGCATGTAAAATATGAGATAAAAACAAGGATATCTCATTTATTACGCAAGAAGACTTTCTAGAATAACCTCTATCATGTGCGCTCAAAGTCAAAAGATTGGAAAGTCAAATAATTAGACATTTTTTGCAAGCAACGGTAAATCATATAATAGAAAAGTTTTTGGGAACAAGAAAACTAAAAAGACTAGACAGGATACCCAAAGTCAGGGAAGGTCATCTATATCTAATGGTGGAAGAACCTTAGTTTTGGAGAAATGAAATTTATATGATTATGATTGCTTTTTTGTGTTTAACGCCACTTTCAGCAATATTTCAACGATATCATGGCGACCAGGTTTTTAGTGGTGGATTAAGCGGGAGTACCCGGGGAGAACCACCTACCCTGGGCAAGCAACTTTATCACTTGCGGCTGCGAGTCGAGTGCACCTTTTTTTGTAATTTACAAAGCTGGGCGCTAACCCACGCCGTATTGGTGATAGGTTTGTATGAGCTGTTAGATCCAACAATCTAACTCATTGAGCCACCCTCCCCCCCCTTAGTTTTGGAGAGGCATGATAAAAACGAAATGATATTTATAATAACAGGATCATTACATTTGTGCTGAAAAGATTATATACAAAATTACATTTTTAAACCACTTCAGTGGTGATGGAATGGTATGTCGCTTACCACTAGTATGGTAGATCGTGGTTAAGCCAAAGACTATGGAGGTGGAATTTGGAGATGACCGTTTAGTTAAAACGTTCTGTAGAAACGATAATAAACGATGGATTTTCATAAAGTACTGCATTGATTACTATTATACCTATTTTGTCCCAGTATTGTTAAAAATGCTGTTATAGTGACAACCGGAACCTTTTAACCGTAATGGAAGCGGGAGGTTTGACGCCGTAAAGTCTTATTCAACCCACCATTTCTTTGGAAATGCCTATACCAAGCAAGGGCCACTGCGGTTTTCCCAGTTTTCCGGTTGTTGACTGATTTTGTCTGTTTGTTGATTTATGAGTTTTGCCTTTCCCTTTGGAAGATTGATTTATGAATTTTGCCTTTCCATTTGGAAGATTGCGTGGTGTTCGGTAATTTTGTTATTACCCTTATGTGTTGCTTTTCCACCAAGCTGTTATTATGAATAAACTCAAGCAGGGTTTAGGACGTAGTTAGTATAATATGTGCAAGTGGAGCGACATGTTTACCTGTTGACTCTTGTGTCAATATAATAACCTTCGATCAACGCTTTTACATATGTCAATAAAACTAGAAAAAAACAACTGCATTCAATACTTAAAACAAGACGTACTTGAGTGGACAAAAGCCAGGTTAAGCGAATGCTCATTATATTAATAATAGCAAAGAATGTATAATCTATTTGGTTGCAGAACATAACTCTGTGAGTTAGAAACTCACTAATGATACTTTTAATAAATTTAATATCAATTAATTATACATACGCTCGACTTCCCGTGTCATATTTTATCATCATTAGCACAATAACCTATTTTAAAGAACTATTTTCAGCCAACTAATCATACGCTTTGACATACAGACAATTAACTCACAAAACAATCTACCCACACACAAAAGGTAGTTCCATAGCGACATCCGTCTATTAATATTTACTGTTTTTCCTAACATAACAAAAGCGTATATATTTAGTTCCCACGACCTGTGTTTTGGAATAATCTTTTTCAGGTACCCTCAAACCCAAAATAATTGAAAGCCAAATAATTAAATAGTTTTGGAAGCTAGAATACCAAAGGGCCTAAACAGATTATGCAAAATCGGGTTAGGTTACCTATGACTGTAAAAGGAGAACAGCGGTGCAAATAGTGTAAATATGCGTATATATACCTCTATGTACTTGGATTCAAAATATAGGTATTTGAATTGTTTATAGATAGATGAAAACGTTTGAGAAAACAGAGAGGCAATCAAGAATGGGTCAATTCAAAGAAATAGGCAACACTATGCAGAAGACATAGAACGACCACATCCAAACAAAAACACAACACAGTATAAATCATCTAATATATATATAGAATAATGTCAATCATGAAGGTCGAGACAGACATTATCGTTACTATCGTAGCGAGTCCGATAGGACGAGTTGCTATACTATAATCAAGTGGCAATATTTCCCATATCATTCGTCACAACTCAAATCTATAATTTTACCTAGGATTTTTCGATGTCCTTTTGAGCAATTTTCGGATCACATAGTCTACCTTTTCCCAGGTTTGTGAGCGTATTTTGCGTGTTTCACTGACGAAAGGTCAAATGTCATGCACGAGGTTATCGACTGAACCATTATTGTCATTAACTAGGTTAATGGGAGTATCAACTTGTTTTGCATATCTTTGACATCATTATGTCATTACAGTTAAGGCGAGATCAAGTTAGTTTGTAGCAACACATACATGTCCAAACTAAAAAGGATATTCACTCAAATTAGCATATTATGTAAATAATATGCAAAAATGCATTTTGAAAAAATGGGATAGAAGAGAAAAAAAATCCTGAGAGGAATAAATTACCTTGCTCTTATTTTCAAACGTATTATCAAATATTTAAATTATGAACAGTGCAATGGATAACAATTCATTTTCGTTTAAAGTTAAATGCAGTTTTTCAATATCATATTATAAAAACATTGGATGGGTGTGGAAAAAACATAATTCCTGGGAGGAATATATTACCTCGGTGTTATTTTTAGCTGTATTATATCTAATATAAAATTGAAAAACACTAAAATTATGTACACTATACTGGACAATAGTTAATTCCTTACTTAAGTTAAATGCAGTTTTTCAGTATCATCAAATGCAATTATCACCATCAAATGGCCGTGTAGTTCACTTCATTGTACGTCACTCGCAGCCCACGCCTAATTGACAACACATCAGTTCACACCTATTCTAGGTAGCTATCAGTTTAAATAAGATATTAGCTCCCCCAAATAGCCACTTATCATAAAATTAAATTACCCATATGTTCCTATAATGATCAGCAACAAAAATAAAAACAATAGAAGTTTGAAGATAAACAAAGTGTTATCAGAAGCTGTAAGTCAAAGAAAGACAGACATCACAATGGCCAAACAATAAGGAGAAAAGGACAAACAACAATCTACAAAACATTACATAGAAAACAAAAGATCGAGCAACGCGAACCCCACTAAAAGTATGCGTTGAGCTCAGGTGCTCCGGAGGGGTTAGCAGTTCCTGCTCCACATGAGACACCCGTCATGTTACTATTAAAAAACATCAACGCCAGCTAATACATCAAGTACAGTTTGCCGCGTGGAGTAATTGGTATTTATCATCATATTAAGTAAATTTGTACAGTTATATAATGACCAACAGACTTAAGGGCGGATAACAGGACCATTAATGCAAAGTGACCAGTAAAACAGCCAGACATAGGCATGTATCTTGCAATAATTGCGGTGACTATCACTGCGAAAACAGCCGGACATAGGCATGTGTCTGGCAATAATTGCGGTGACTATCACTGCGAAAACAGCCGGACATAGACATGTGTCTGGCAATAATTGCGGTGACTATCACTGCGAAAACAGCCGGACATTGTCATGTGTCTGGCAATACTTGCGGTGACTATCACTGCGAAAACAGCCGGACATTGGCATGTGTCTGGCAATACTTGTGGTGACTATCACTGCGAAAACAGCCGGACATTGGCATGTGTCTGGCAATACTTGTGGTGACTATCACTGCGAAAACAGCCGGACATAGGCATGTGTCTGGGAATACTTGTGGTGACTAGCACTGCGAAAACAGCCGGACATAGGCATGTGTCTGGAAATACTTGCGGTGCCTATCACTGCGAAAACCCACGACTGTGATATTAGACTTGTGGTTAGAAGTGAACGACCCAAACTACACTTCCACCGCGGCCTTCAACGAAAAGTATTGACTTGGTTTGCAACAATAATATTTTTCACAATCATGTGTGTATTATTTTCTTTCTTATGAGCTAGTTGTTATAACGTGGTCATACAAAATTAGAAAATGTTCTTTAAATGATCTCTAAAAAGTTTATAAAAAAAAAAAAAAAAAACGTTGCACAGTCTATGAAAAGATTTGGTTATAATCTAAACGATACAGACGAATGCGCACGCATTTGTTTATACCATTTCCTGTCAACATTGCTATCGTTTACCTAATCGATGTACGAACATGCAGCAGGAATGCCAGTGTGACAGGAGAGCTCCAAAGTCAAGTCTCGAAATCAAGGGACGCAACTCTTTTTTGATGAAAAATGACGTTCAACCCTTCGGTTAAAATACGTCGTTTTACAATAAATACGTACGCTTGAAATCAATTAAAATATACGGAATATGTCTATGGATAAAAGGAAATTTATTGCATCACTTCAGTTTTTATTTATATTGTGTACAAACATCGAATTTTGCTACTTGAAGTGGACGCAATTTCAAAACAAATGTCGAGGTGGTTCTATTTAAGTGAGAAAATTTAATTAAAACAATATGATGGCTTTTTGTAACATCCATTGCCTGAGGAAATCATCTAGGATCATTGTCATACCGACAACTACTGTCAGTGTCTCGTGGGATGCAATTGTTCCACTTAGTTCTACACCCACGTTGATCGATCAACCACTTGCCAAACATTGAAATTCATTATCTTTCGGAACACATCAACAATAAACGACACACAAGCGTACATCCGAAAGAGAATATATCATTTGGGAAAGGGGGGTTTATTTTTATGTCTTTTTTTAATTTTCTTGTATTAATACCATATTTTTCACTTTAATTGAATTATTTGTATTGCAATATTGTTTTAGACATTGTGCATTTTGTAATTTAGACCGGAAAATTACTATTTATCATCACTTCAAATAAAAAAAAATCATCTATGATACTAGACTTGTTGGGTGAAAGCATGGATGTACAATTATTTCAATTTAATTTAATTTAAATACAACAATTACAAGATTATATGAAATTATTTAATAGAAAGAAACAAATGTGTGGAAAAATAAAATCATGTAAACAAAAATTAAGTGAATTGAAAAATATTAAAAAAAAAAAAAAAACATGTAAAAAATGAGTATTTTTTTTTTAAATCTATAAAAATAGTGAAACCTTGAAACAAAAAGAGGCATACAAAATTGTATTCAGATATCTTAACCCTTCCTATTATATCAAGGCAAATTAAAAGAAAATCAGTGTAAGCAAATATTTTTCTTGAAATTAGGAACTTTTATTATCTGAATGAAAGCTTCCAAGTTTCATGTTTATCTCACAATGTAAATCAATGTATTTGGAATATTCATGTGTTTGACACAACTACAAACTAGCTTTTATAACATATACAGGTGGTTAAGTTGTAATAATTCTTTCCCCATGACATTCACAAAATGACCAGCATTTGTGGCAAATATGGGTACTTGGGTTGCAATAATTCTTTCTCCAGGACATTCACAAAAATACCAGCATTTACAAATATGGGTACTTAGGCAGTCTGTGTCAGAAACTTTTTCAGCTACTAGCCCGAATAGCTAATTTTGAAGTTTTCTTCTATTTGTTTATATAAATTTCAGTAAAATTTCACTAGCCCGAACACAATTTTACTAGTCTTGGGCATAGGGCTAGTGGCTAAAAGCACAGACTGCTTAGGTTGCAATACTTTTCCCCATGACATGCACTAACAGAATGACTAGCAGTCACATAAAAGACACACACAAAATAACTAGCATTCACATAAAAGACATGCCTTGAATGACTAGCATTCACATAAAAGACACCCACAGAAGGACTTGAATTCACATGAAAGGACAAACCAGAATTCCAAATTTCACTAAGTAAATAAAATGACTGGAATGAATATGTTTTCTGTTGGCAAACTAACCAAGTATTGGTTAATATTGTTTAAAATTGAAGCTAAAAAAAAACTATTTAATTTGATCCAATGACTGGAAAAAAGTGAATGAAGGGGCAAATTTTGAAAAATTCTTTTCTGTAAAAGAATGTATAAAATTCAGCATTAAAATTCATAGAAAAAGAGAATTATATTTCTCATAAACAACAGTCAACAGAAGTAACTTTTCATCCTGCAAAAAATGCATGAATAACAAATTTAGCAACATATTGAAGTATATACAGGTCTACATGTCTGTAGAAACTTGTTCAAAACTTGGTTCTTGTTCAAAATATCTAAAAGAAATTGAAAGGTTTGAGATCTTGTTTCTGCTCTACTTTCTGACCTAGAAAATGTGCTACAACTGTTGTAACAATATATAATTTATCTTAATATCTTGACTTTCAGATGAAGTTTCACACATTACACAATCTTCTGAATGACTAAATATATTATAATGTTTATGACACAAGGTGTCTTGAAAACTTTGATCCTTGTCTAAAAATTTGTCACTTATACTGTTTGAAAATATAATGTTTCAATATTTATAGTAGTGTTATCTCCACTCTTTTTACATAAATTAAAATGGTTTAAAAAAAAAGTGTTTTTTCCACTAGGAAATACCTTTTTATTAACTGGCTCATCATTTTCAAGCAGACTATTTTCAGTAGACATAGAATACAAAGTTTGAACTTAATTTCTTACAAATACAATATAATTTTTTTTTACAAACAAACAAAATTCAGGAGCATCTGAAACTTCCTGAATTAAATGAATGTATCAGATAGAGGAGATATCCAGTCCACAAGTATACCCAAAGGGCCTGCATTTCTTTGATGATGTACTTTAAAATAATTGGAATGCTGGCCCATTTTTTTAATTCATGGATTTTTTAGAAGAAAAAACATATATATTAATTATCAAACCTGTATGAATATATTACAAACCAGTCTTTATAGAAAAATATAAGATTTATCATAAATTCCTATTCTTATTTATTCAAGTATTCAACAAATAAACATCACAGAAAGCTTTGCATTTATACTCATAAAATCTGAAACTAACACAAAATAAACATCCATTTTATTTAATAGAATCTGTAACTTGTTAGAAAAAAATAAAAATCCCATGTCCATATACATCTACCTATAATGATTTAAAACTAATTATAACTGGAGGTACTGAAAAGTAACATGTACACACATCAATAAGTATTTCAGGAAAACAGACAGAAAATTAAAAGGGGGGGGGGTGTAATGTTTGGCATTAAATATGTAGCCTTGTGCTATAGGTTAATCTAGTGTGAATTTAACATAATCTTTCACCATTCTCTGCATGACAAGATCATACATTATACTGCAGACCTTTTTATTTCTAAATTGTGTTTATTAATATTATGTCAATATTTGGGCATGTCCATAAATACCATGGAACCTTGCAATCAACAAAAATGAAAGATTTGTTGTTAAAATGGAATAAAATGAATCTATGTGACTATGAATGGTCAAGTAGTTCTTTCGTGTTTAATCATAAACAATCACATTTTCATCCTAATAGATCGATCAAACTCTGAAAAAACCCAGAAATATTTGGTTAAAATCTCGAAATATAGTGCTTCTTGTTTACATCCAAATATGGAATTCGAGTGACGTATGATGGGGAAATATGCAAGTCACCCATACTCTAATACGTAATTCTAGCTATGTTTACCAAATTTATTAATAACTAGCCAATGGGATGCAATTGTTCCACTTATTTTAAGACTGGATTTTTAGCGCCATTTTTGGGGTCAACATTTCATCAGCAGCGGTATCCCGAGTTCCAATGTTGATTTCAAGCAGACGATATAATAAATACACGTATTCATACGTCAGTCACGTTAAAATGTTATTTAAAAAATGGATTCAATAAAAATGAATACTTCTTTTAGTATTATTTATGAAGATATTCAGTAAATACACATAGGGTGTCGACGTAAACAAATGCATGGCCGCTCAAGTTTAAAGCATCATCTGTCTAAAAAAAGAGTTGCGTCCCTTGATTTCGAGACTTGACTTTGGTTGGTGGAGGTACGGAATCAATGCATGGCTTCCCGACTGATGATAGTCGAGTAGTCGTTAATCATAGTATCAGCAACGCTATTGTTTCTAAACAGATGAACAAAAAGGTGAACTATGGAAACATGAAATACGACACCTTTCTATCTTAATTGATAATAACATGTTTTTATCATAATGTATTCCAAAATAAATAAATGATATTGCTTGTTGATTATTCCTTTTCCCGCTATTTACCTGTTTGTTTGCATCCGAATTTTGTGAAATGTATTTTTGTTTAATATATCAAGGTCGACAAGGTGATTGATCGATGTTTGTTTCTGACCGTATATGAAAAGCAAGGTTAGAAACAATAATACCTCTATATTACATGTGTATGCTTTATATTCTGATCGAGTATATAGACATACAATTAAAACATAAAGACTTGCATGGAATAGTCAAGAGACATTTTGTATTTATCCATACAAAGTATTTTGGTTGACTTTTCAATCACATCCAAATAAGAAATTCTCAAGACAAAATAGCAATGTAGCCCTAGTTCTAACAATGACTCCGTGTGTCCACCTATGCTATTCAATATATAGCATCATGGTCTAATAGTCTGGCAGTGTAATGGTTAGCGTGCTTGCCTCGCATGCGATATATATTGGATTCGAGCCCATGTTCGGGTAAAACCAAAGACTATGAAATTGGTATTTGCTTCACAGCATCACAGAATTAAGGAGCTAAAGCAAAAGAATGTTGGTTCGGAACCATCAGGATAAGGTGTCCGAGTGGAGCGACATGTTCTACCCACGCACTGTTGTTTCAGTGAGCTAACACTGTAAAAATCCAACTTATCATGTTTGTCTAGTACAAAAGAGACATTATTATCAATACATCAGAATGCTATGATAGAGCCGCAAAATTGCTCACTTTGTAATAAAAAGCAATCACTCACTCACTCACTCACTCCGATACTGTTCTGGAATAACCGAAAATATAAGCGACGAAGGACATATTACAATAATTTTACTTCATAACTTCATCGTCTCCCATTCTGTCGGTGAAACAGCCTTAATAATAATATTGGTGGGATTACTGCTGCTGTGAAGTGCTTTCTAGACTATTTTTGTTTGTATTGTTTGTTGGACTTTTGTCTTATCATTATCAATTATTTATTGTTTGTTACGGCTTCTGATTACGGATTCGTCATCTTCAATCCGTTGTTAATAACTATAGATAGTGGGTGAAAACAGTCAGAATGATACGATAGAGCTGAAAGCAGTCAGAATGATACGATAGAGTTGAAAGCAGCCAGAATGATATGATAGAGCTGAAAACAGTCAGAATGATATGATAGAGTTGAAAACAGTCAGAATGATATGATAGAGCTGAAAACAGTCAGAATTATATGATAGAGCTGAAAACAGTCAGAATGATATGATAGAGCTGAAAACAGTCAGAATGATATGATAGAGTTGAAAACAGTCAGAATGATATGATAGAGCTGAAAACAGTCAGAATGATATGATAGAGCTGAAAAACAGTCAGCATGATACGATAGAGCTGAAAACAGCCAGAATGATACGATAGAGCTGAAAACAGTCAAAATGATATGATATAGCTGAAAACAGTCAGAATGATATGATAGAGCTGAAAAACAGTCAGAATGATATGATAGAGCTGAAAACAGTCAGAATGATATGATAGAGCTGAAAAACAGTCAGCATGATACGATAGAGCTGAAAGCAGCCAGAATGATATGATAGAGCTGAAAACAGTCAGAATGATATGATATAGCTGAAAACAGTCAGAATGATATGATAGGGCTGAAAGCAGCCAGAATGATATGATAGAGCTGAAAACAGTCAGAATGATATGATATAGCTGAAAAACAGTCAGAATGATATGATAGAGCTGAAAACAGTCAGAATGATATGATAGAGCTGAAAAACAGTCAGCATGATACGATAGAGCTGAAACAGCCAGAATGATATGATAGGGCTGAAAACAGTCAGAATGATATGATAGAGCTGAAAATAGTCAAAATGATATGATATAGCTGAAAAACAGTCAGAATGATATGATAGAGCTGAAAAACAGTCAGAATGATATGATAGAGCTGAAAGAGCCATAATGATATGATAGAGCTGAAAACAGCCAGAATCATATGATAGAGCTGAAAAACAGTCAGAATCATATGATAGAGCTGAAAAACAGTCAGAATGATATGATAGAGCTGAAAACAGTCAGAATGATATGATAGAGCTGAAAACATTCAGAATGATACGAGAGCTGAAAACAGTCAAAATGATATGATATAGCTGAAAAACAGTCAGAATGATATGATAGAGCTGAAAGAGCCAGAATGATATGATAGAGCTGAAAACAGCCAGAATCATATGATAGAGCTGAAAAACAGTCAGCATGATACGATAGAGTTGAAAGCAGCCAGAATGATATGATAGAGCTGAAAACAGTTAGAATGATATGATAGAGCTGAAAACAGTCAGAATGATATGATAGAGCTGAAAAACAGTCAGCATGATACGATAGAGCTGAAAGCAGCCAGAATGATATGATAGAGCTGAAAACAGTCAGAATGATATGATATAGCTTAAAAACAGTCAGAATGATATGATAGAGCTGAAAGCAGCCAGAATGATATGATAGAGCTGAAAACAGTCAGAATGATACGATAGAGCTGAAAACAGTCAAAATGATATGATAGGGCTGAAAACAGTCAGAATGATATGATAGAGCTGAAAACAGTCAAAATGATATGATATAGCTGAAAAACAGTCAGAATGATATGATAGAGCTGAAAAACAGTCAGAATGATATAATAGAGCTGAAAGAGCCAGAATGATATGATAGAGCTGAAAACAGCCAGAATCATATGATAGGGCTGAAAACAGTCAGAATGATATGATAGAGCTGTAAAACAGTCAGCATGATACGATAGAACTGAAAGCAGCTAGAATGATATGATAGGGATGAAAACAGTCAGAATGATATGATAGAGCTGAAAACAGTCAAAATGATATGATATAGCTGAAAAACAGTCAGAATGATATGATAGAGCTGAAAAACAGTCAGAATGATATGATAGAGCTGAAAGAGCCAGAATGATATGATAGAGCTGAAAACAGACAGAATGATACGATAGGGCTGAAAACAGTCAGAATGATATGATAGAGCTGAAAAACAGTCAGCATGATACGATAGAGCTGAAAGCAGCTAGAATGATATGATAGGGCTGAAAACAGTCAGAATGATATGATAGAGCTGAAAACAGTCAAAATGATATGATATAGCTGAAAAACAGTCAGAATGATATGATAGAGCTGAAAACAGCCAGAATCATATGATAGAGCTGAAAAACAGTCAGAATGATATGATAGAGCTGAAAAACAATCAGAATGATATGATAGAGCTGAAAACAGTCAGAATGATATGATAGAGCTGAAAACAGTCAGAATGATACGATAGAGCTGAAAACAGTCAAAATGATATGATATAGCTGAAAAACAGTCAGAATGATATGATAGAGCTGAAAGAGCCAGAATGATATGATAGAGCTGAAAACAGCCAGAATCATATGATAGAGCTGAAAACAGCCAGAATCATATGATAGAGCTGAAAAACAGTCAGAATGATATGATAGAGTTGAAAAACAGTCAGAATCATATGATAGAGTTGAAAAACAGTCAGAATGATATGATAGAGCTGAAAAACAGCCAGAATCATATGATAGAGCTGAAAAATAGTCAGAATGATATGATAGAAGTGAAAACCGTCAGAATGATATGATAGAGCTGAAAAATGTCTCACTTTGTAAAAAAAAAACTCACCCACTTTAATAACCGAAAATATGGACGACGCAGGACATAAATCAAGATGAAGAAATAAAGTCCCTTTCTTCTTTACTTATTTTGTCGGTGAAGCAACATTAATAATTATATTAGTGGGATGTATGTTGCTTTGTAGTAATTTGTAGACCATTATTTTTTGTGTTGTCTGTTTAGCCTTTTGATATTGTATTATTTATGTCTTTCTTTGAATTACAGCCTTTGATTACGGATTCTGTATCTTCAATCCTTTGGTAATAACAGTAGATAATGGACGAAAACAGCAAGAAATGTTCGCTTAATATCTCGTTGAAACAAAAGATCGCTTGGAAAAAACATGTCACGTTTTGAACACAGATTTATGGAGAACAGATAAGTACGAAAGCCCAGAAGGATCATTCGAGATTCAAGATTCGAAATTCGAGATTCAATATCTGAAATTCGAAATTCGAGATTCGAAATTCAATATCTAAAACAACCAATCAAGAGAAAGCTTTTAAATTAAGAATTGTTAATGGCCAATGAAATGTCTTTTAACATAATTTCATACAGAACAAACTAGAAGGGGAAAAACCTTTTCATTATATGAAATAAGTTCATTCATAAACTGAAATAAAAGAACAAACAAACTAAAATCAATAATAAATAATTGAAAACAACAGGTAGGTTTGTCTGTTTATAAACTGCACTAGTCCATTGCAGTTGAGAATGTTGAAATATGCAATGTAGTACATTATGCTTTTTCAAATGGTTATTTATTTTGAGGGTCCCAATGGAATATATGTAAGAAGAAGACGAATTAAGAAGAATTTTATTGTCCAATAGAGGGCCCACAAGGAGCAAAGTCATTACAGTGATTCATAAACAATAACATTAACAATTATAAATATATGTATATATGATAAAATATCATTATCGTGTAGCTAGAGTTCAAGTTTTTGTCAATTCCATCATTTCAT
>MJUT01011585.1:1222813-1235260 GCA_002080005.1 Gigantidas platifrons
AAGTGCAAGACAGGGAAATCTCCGACACCCGAGGGTAAGATTACAATCGTTCGCTGACGAGGCTCGCCGAGTCAGCGAACGATTGAAATCTTACCCGAGGGTGTCGGAGATTTCCCTGTCTTGCACTTTTTGCCGGTGTTTGATTTTATTTCTCACATTTATCAGCTGTTACCTAATTGTTTTGTTTACATTCGTATTCCCGATCGAGCGTTTTCCCGCAAATTTTGTTTCCATTGCTGAAGTAAATATTCAATTTATTCATATGCATCCGTGTCTTGGCAGTATTTTAAATGTATTTCATAATGAAGTACAATGTATTTAATAAATATATGATAAATGTAACTCAACACTACACCTGTGGCTGTGAAAAAATATTTGAATTTGGTCAAAGGGAGGTACGTTAGTTACTAACAAGGGAGAGCACTCTATTATTTACTCAAAGTAAACAAACATTGACTTGAAAGTCATACACCGTGAAACATGAAAGGTGCACGATAGTTAAATTATTAGCTAGCAGAATAGTATACATACATTAATTTAAAAATAATTATGTAATAGAATCGTGGTTTTATTGGTGAAGCATGGAGAACTGGGGGAAGTTGACATAAACTGTACAGCATGTATTAGCCGGTAAAACGCACGTGATTTTTTTGTCTTGCACTAGTGCAAGATAAGACAATCTCACATCGCTAAAAATAGGAACTGGTCTGTCTCAAAAGTGAGAAAAGGAAATCTCACACCGGCAAAAACAGGAACTGCTCTATCTCAAAAGTGAGAAAAGATAAACAATCATGGATGCTGAGGTAAGCACGCACACATTCCTGACAATGATTATCGAGGAATCTGTCTGTTTAAGAAGTACAGAATATACAATGACCAAAAGAAAAGGACAAACAATGATCTACAAAATACTACACAGGAAACTAAAGATTAAGTAATGCGAAACCCGCAAAACCCAATGATGTAATCCGATGTTCTGGACTGCTCCTGCTCCACCAGTGGCACCCGATCTTTCACCATATGTCACGTGGTGTGGATCAAAATGCCTTGACGTGAATTACATTAGGGTTTCTATTTATGAAAGCATATAGTCCTAACTGTACATGCGAATGCTAATATGTTAACTTGATTTTTAACTTAAGGTGGTGCCGAACACTACAGGGAGATAACTCTTTAAAATCAGTTGAACGTTTTGATCAAATGATGTTTGCATGCAGTTTTCAAGTATCTCGGTGATCAAACCACAGAGAGAAAAACTGCTATGTGGCTAGTGAATTTATAGCTCTGAGTCTGTTGGTTGGAATTTGTTAAAATTTTGATATTTATTACAGTGGATACATTCAAACACACTGCCAAAAAAAATAAGAAAATTAAACGAGCAGATCAAATTTTACCTGAAGTGTATGGTACCACCTTAATGTGTAGCTTCTACGGTCTGTCAGTACAACGCATACTACAAGGCATCAACTGATTGTGTGAAATGTACAAATTACGTAACTGCATGATAGCACCATTTCACTGAGTGGAAAGGTTTTGTGCCTATTGAACTAATTCAACCAGGCCACTTTTTATTTAAATACCTGTATCAAGACAGAAAATTGAGCAGTCATGGATACTAGTATGTTTTAAAACTATCGATTTTGACTCGATTTTTCTATTAGATTTTGAAACCGTTCTGACGTAGTAATTATTTTTTATTTTCTTATTGCATTGATTCTTTGATTATGACGTAAATGAATGAAAACAATTAAGAAGTCGATTTATTGAATGACCTCTAGCTCTGTAACAGTGACACTTACGCTCTTAATCTTTATTGACTTATTTTGTTTTGTCAAATGGTCATATAATAAAACCATAAGATTTATGTCCCTAGTTATAATGACATCATGATGCTCTATCATCTGATCATATCTAAACAAAAAAACACCTTTTACACTGATCAATCTTCAAAAGCAAGTATATTATAATAGGTCTGTTTTATTATGTGTCGTGACGGTCCTGTGCCCCTCTTTTAATTTGCAAGCAATATGTTATACAGCATTTAATTTATAAGGATTTTCAATTAGAATACATGCAATTAATGGGTGGAATCCCTCTAAACTCTGCACTGTCCTGTAGGGTAGACGTTCTTCCCCTGGTCCCCATATCGGGTCGATGCGCCGTACATTCTGGGAACCTAAGCAATCCCAAACTCCTCTGCTAGATTTCATACCACCCAACACCAAAGCTTGATTCGTCCTCTTACAGAATATATGTGATAGTGGTATTTGTGCACGCTATTATTGTATGTCTGTTATTTGTACAGTGTTCACGTCATCGTGGCCTATGGCATGTGATAGTGGTATTTGTCCACGCTATTGTTGTATGTCTGTTATTTGTACTTCAGTGTTCACGTCATCGTGGCCAATGTCATATGGTAGTTACATACACAAATGTATATCTATGTAATTTGCTTTTGTCTTTGAGCTTTCCTGATGAAGTTTATGCCAGAAACACGTTGTGTGTACTATAGTAAATGTCTATCTTTGTATTACTATCCCTGGGCTGACACCTCTACTGGTGGAATAATAGTCCTCCAATCTTTTATTTCATACTGTACCTGATTAGGGTTACTCCAGAAACACGTTGTGTGCACAATAGTAAATGTCTATTTTTGTATTACTATCCCTGGGCTGACACCTCTACTGGTGGAATAATAGTCCTCCAATCTTTTGATTAATAGTATACCTGATGAGGGTTACTCCATAAATGCGTTGTGAGCACTAAATTAGATGGCTGTTTTATTGGTACCACCACTAAAGGTGTGAGGTCCATTGAAATCAACAGCGAAGTCAACTCGATACAGTCATGTTTGATGAAGTTTGTCAGATGCTTGCGGCTGTGTTTTAGCCATGTACTCCGTTCTCATCCACCAATAAAACTATCTACCCCGAAAAAACTGCGATGCTGTTGAAAATGGCGAGAACACCCATCGTCTATCCTTAAATGTACTTTCGGTCTTCGTGCTGATCATTTAACTTATTCGCAGAATCCATCAAATAGAGATAATCAGCAGTCATTTAAATCTCATAAATAAAATGTACCCGGTTTTGATAAAAGCTGATTACCAAGAATTGTTTACTTTCAAAGCCTTCATAAGCATAAATTTCCTCTTTAGGTAATGCTATTTCCATGTTGTAATAATGTGTAAATCGTCTGATGTATTTAATGATAACATATCTGCATGTATTAACATTATCTTTATAATACCGTCCTTGTTAAATGGATAAAGAGGTCTCCTTTCATTTAATTTAAAAAAATGTTGTCCTTGTTAAATATATAAAAGAGGTAATTTCATTTATTTAAATAAATGCTGTCCTTGTAAGATATATAAAAGAGGTCTCCTTTCATTTAATTGAGAAATCTTTTTTGCAATATTCTTTTTTTAATTAGTCTTTTAATGATGATGGTATTTGTCTTAGATAAGTATCTTACTGGTTTTCAAACTTATTTGAAAAGATGATGGATTAATGCATTGAATAATTTAGTATCAGACAAATGACGAGAATTGATCAAAGTAAATAAACGCTATAGAGAAAACCGGACATGGCAATCAAACATTGACAATCCTGAGACGTTGGAAACAGTTGGCACACAAGACACAGGACGAAGACAAAACAAGAAACACGATACAGAAAACTAAAAAGATGAACAACATGGACCCCACCTAAGCATTCGAGTGAACACAGTTGCTCGCAATCGGTGAGCAGTTCCTGTTTCTTATAAGACACCCGCTGTGTTACTCATATAGACAAGTCAGGTAAATGTCTTGATAGAACTAGGAAAACATCTAAGAAAAAGGGAATATAGCCATAGCCATTTTTTTTGGCATCATAATAAGTTTATTCAAAAATCTCCTATTTACAATAACCTTAATGGCCCAGGGTTGCACATTAAGGGTCTCTGATCTACATCAATCTCACTTGCCCAGGGGTAGTAAGTGAAAATAAAAATAAAAGTCCACTTAATCATCATTTATAATTCATCTGTTTTTACATTTCATCATAATATACACAAGTAGACGATATAATTATTACTATGCATTAGCTTTATGTTGATAAATAATATATAATTATATGTTATTCTGAATCAGTTCTAATTTCATTTTATCAATTTCATTAATATGGGAAGTTTGTAAAGTGGATTGTACATATTTTCTTTAATTATTTTTTCAAGTGTTGAAAATTGCTTGATCTCCAAATAGCCATTTGAGAAATGGGGATTCCGTAACAGTCAGCCAGGTCGTGGTGACTAGTATCTTACTAATATCATGCCATTTGTGAAGATGAAGAACTAATGCATTGCATGATTTAATGTAATTATTAATAAAACTAAAGTTCTCCTCCCACAGACAAAGATTACCTTAGCTGATTTTGGTTACACTGTTATGCTCTTTGGTTGTATTGCTCTGAAAACTTTGAATTATTTGTCTTTCCAATCTTTTCGATTTTAAGCGTACCTGATGAAGGTTATTACAGAAACGTGTCCTGTCCTGTGCACTAAATTTTATATCTATGTTTTTACTAATAACAGACAAACTAAGGGTATTGGTCAAGGTCAACCGAAACCGGTACAAATATCTCTCTTTAGAGTACAGGAGTAACGTTGAAGATCTATTGGACCTTATGTATAAGATTTATGCCTATTATTATACATGTTTACTTGTATTCTAAAGATACAAGTGTGGAACATTGGAACACTTTGTGAGAGGTAAGGGAATGTCAAGGTGAGATAATATTAAAGTTGGCTTGGGTAATGGTGTTTAACACCACATTCAACAATATTTCAGTTACATCTTGGCGGTCAGTTTTATTGGAGTTTTAAAATATTACTTTTTTTTCTAGCTTCTGCATAATTTGAAGAAAACCATTTTTTTTCTTAAGTTTCCAGATTAATTCGGTCAGTAAGAATAATTACTACGATTGTGTAAGTTTAACGAACTAAAATTCTGTAAAGTCATATTGTTTTTACACATATATTTCCATAATAATCATTTTAGAACAATACTTTCAATCTGTTTATGAAGAATTAGAATAGTATCAGAATTCTGAATAGGTAAATATTGAACTTAGACTGTGAACGGTTTGTGGTAAAAACATTTAAAACAGAAATAGAACCCACTCTGTAATACCCAACACCTACAAAATATTGCATCGTAAGAGTCACAAAGAAAATCTTATAAATAGAATCCACTTTTCATACCCACACCTACAAAACCTTCCATCAAAAGAGTCACGACGGAACATCCTATTATTAACCAAATCCTCCTACAACACTGAAGATCAGAGCTGCATGTGTTCTAGTGTTGTCAAGTTTTACATTTCACGGTTGAATAATTTCTGTTTAATGAATCAATCTGATATCCCACTATGAAACTTTCTAAGAAATTAGTAACGTGCAAAAATAATTGTATTATGTGAAAGAGTTTCTACAAAACAGTAAATACAATTTGTCGTTAACTGTGTACATTATTTTTGGTGCATTGGCTGATCCTAGTGTGAATGAACACATCACAACATAAACCTCTAAACAGACTACACATAGAGAGGTAGTTTTGTCGTCCTTGTTGACCTTATAGTAAATACTACGTGGAGTATCCACCACGTGGATCGTTGACCTTGTGCCACATTGAATATCCAACATGAGCTTCCGTGGAACGTATGCTATGTGGCGTATCCACCATATGGATCGTTGACCTTGTGCCACATTAAATGCCCATCATGAGCTTCCGTTGAACGTATGCTATGTGGCGTATCCACCATATGGATCGTTGACCTTGTGCCACATTAAATGCCCATCATGAGCTTCCGTTGAACGTATGCTATGTGGAGCATCCACCATGTGGATCGTTGACCTTGTGCCACATTGAATACCCAGCATGAGCTTCCGTTGAACGTATGCTACGTGGCGTATCCACCATGTGGATCGTTTACCTTGTGCCACATTGAATGCCCATCATGAACTTCCGTTGAACGTATGATATGTGGAGTATCCACCATGTGGATCGTTGACATTGTGCCACATTGAATACCCAACATGCGCTTCCGTTGAACGTATGCTATGAGGAGTATCCACCAAGTGTTTTCCGTTGAACTTACGTACGAGGAGTGCCTAACAGGTGCTTGCGTGGACTAATATCACATAAAGTACCAAAGAATGGGAAGGCAGATGCCGGAATTTGACAGATAATGGGACGTTTTAGGGACGTAAAAGTTAATTTTAATTTCAAAACAGTGCCACCTACAGTTTGTGTATTCATTGAACTAAAACCGCATGTAGTACTATAGTCCGAAGACATGCCAGGGTAAATGTGGGGACTGTGACTAAAAAGAGATATAAAATAAATCGAAAGGACAAAGACGCTGACAACATGGCCCACAATGTAACTTCAGAAGGGTATCATTTCATCTCATATTTAATCCCACACTTTGATATTGGATCCAGATTAAATGCTGGAATTTCATTATGGTAACCACCAGCCCATAACAACTCAAATATTAGTAGTGAATTAAGGATTATGATCTAAAAGTATAATAACATTCAAGTAGAAACACATTTTACTTGTTTAACCCTCTCTCGTGTAATTAATTTACATTCTAAAGAGAAACCAATGTTTGTGGGTGGGTTTTTTGTTGTTTTTTTGTTGTTTTTTTTTTGCTGTTGTTTATTTTTTCTTTTTGTTTTTTTTTTTGGTATTAATTATTGTTCATAAAAGTCGTATGACGAATGTTTAATAATACCGTAGATATCTAATTTAGTACGTATGCTGAGTTTCTGAATAACCGTCATCAAATACGCTCAAAGTCCAAACAATTTGATAGCTAAAAATTATTGAAATATTTGACAGCAAGAAAACAAAGGGTCTAAATATGATAGTCAAAATCGGCTATGGCTGCATAGGCCTCAGAATACACACCTTACTTTTAATAATGACCACTTTATTTAGTAACTTTTATTTATTCCAATAATAAATATATCCAATAAAAAGAGCTTGAAGATACCTAAAGGGTAATCAGAATCCGTAAATCGAAGAAGGACAGACAACACAATGGCCAAAAGAGAAAGGATAAAAAAAACAAACAACGATCTACAAAACTTACACATTTATACTAAAAATCGAGTAACACTAACCGGACTAAATCCCGGGGGTGAACTCAGATGCATTTTTTAATCGTGTGTAGGCAGTTCTGGTGGATTTTGTGACTCAGGAACAGCACAAATAAGTAGCCCAGATTATTTATATTTTCATTTTATTGGGAGAGGGAATCGGAATCCACGACGATTAGTTCTTTTGAGGTATTTTCATAATTTGTACTGGCAATAAATTTCTCGAATAATTTCAGATTTTTATTATTGTGTGATAAATCTAATTTTGAATACACAAAGCTAATAACAAAACTTAGAATTAGTGAATACAACCTATTAATAGAAAAGGGGAGACATTTAAATATTCCCAGAGATCACCGTTTTTGCTCACACTGTAAGTGTATAGATGACGAGAAACATTTTCTTTTACATTGCACGATAAATTCTGAATTGAGGTCTTCTTTTTTAAACATTTTGAACAACGAAAATCAATTTTTTATTAACTTATCAGAATCAGAAAAACTTTCATATATTTTAAATCCATCAACACCATCTCAAGTAAATAAACTGGGTTCCTTTTTAAAAAAGTCATTAGAACTGAGGACAGAGGACTCCTAACATATTTACTTGAAAATGTCGATTTTATGTTCTCTTTGTTACCTGTCTGTTTATATGTGTATAATTGTCACAAACTGTATTGTTTAATGACAATAAAATTTTGAATTTGAATTTGAATTTGATAAAACTTATATATTAAATTGCCTGCGCATGACGCGTTTCTGGAATAAACTTCACCTGGTACGCTCAAAGAAAAAATATTTGAAAGCCAAATAATTTAATAGTCTTTTGGTTTAAAAATGGTCGCCAAAGTCGGTCATGGCTGCTTATGCCTGAGTGAGGGAGGAGAACCTTAGTTTCTTAGGACTAATGACACAAAAAATTAAATTCTCGATTTTGTTTGATTTGGTCATTAAATAAACTATAAACATTGTCTTAATTGAAAATAACGCCCTAGGACGCCCATTTTATTGATTATTTTAAACTTAAAACTTTAAAATTTGATTAAACGCCTATTTCTACACATACAATGCATATTCAATGACGTTTTACAATGGAAAATAAAATAAAATAAAATGATAAAAATATACAATGAACATAACTGTACAAAAACAATATACAATACAATATTACTGACATCTTAGGCTGTTAAAGCTACAGCTATTAAGAAGTTCAGAATAGTGAAAAATAATCTTCAAAATACAATGACTTCAATTGACGTTTGAAAATATCTACAGATTTACAATTTCTCAGACTAACTGGTAACTCATTCCATAATTTTGGACCAATTGTACTGAAACTTCCATCGGAAAATGATCTCTTCTTATTAAAAGGAATAACATAACAACCTGCAGAAGACTCAGATGACCTTAGTGTACGTCTAGATACTTGAGGAGACAATAAATCAGTTAAATATGATGGTGCATTTCCAACAGAACAGTTGTACATATATATTAATATTTTAAAACTTATCCTAGCTTTGACTGGAAGCCAATGTAAATCATATAAAGCTTGTTTAGAACTCTCATACTTTGAACGATTCAATACAAGTTTGGCACACATGTTTTGAATACGTTGAAGTTTTAACAATTCGTTTTGAGGAATACCATATAAAATAACGTTACAATAATCCAAATGAGATATAACTAAAGATAGAACTAGAGTTTCTGTGGCTTCTTTTGACAAATGTTTTCGAATGCTTTTTATCTTGAAATAATTTAGCATAGCTGTTCTACATTTTCTTTTAATATGTTCTTTGAAATTCAGAGTCTCGTCCAAAAAAGCACCAAGATATCTAATACAATTTTTCGATTTTATAACTTCGTCACAAATAATAATTTCGTTGGTATTACACTTGCCGAGTTGAGACCGACTCCCAAAAAGAATAAATTCTGTTTTCGAATTGTTCATCTTCAACTTATTATTGTTCATCCAGTTGTTGATGTCAATAGCACAGTTCTGGAGTTCTTGAATGGCATTAGCTTCTTCTGACAGTGTAGGTTTGAAGCGCTTATTTGCTGTATGATCATCAGCGAATCCATAAACAGTAATTGATGGAGGCACTATATCAAATATTGTTCCAGCATACGCCAGGTAGAGCCATGGACCAAGACAACTTCCTTGAGGAACACTACAGTCTAGTTCCCGTTCCGATGAAACTATCGAGTTGACAGTAACTCTGCAACTGCGAGGCCTCAAGTAGGAATCGACCCATTCGAGCGCCGATCCGCAGACGCCATACTGACGTTCAAGAACATCCAACAGAATACAGTGATCGACAGTATCAAACGCGGTGCTTAAGTCAAGAGCAATCAACGCGGTAACCTCCTGATGTTCCATTCCGTCTAGAATGTCATTCACGAGCCTGAGGAGGGCGGACTCGCAAGAGTGAAATTGACGATATGCTGACTGATTCTTCGGTAGAAGGTTGTAATCATTCACGTGTTTATTCAGTCTATAGAGTGCAGATTTCTCGATTAATTTTGACAAGAAGGACAAATTACTGACTGGCCGATAATTTGCGAATGTAAGTTCAAGACCAGCTTTTTTCAACAGAGGTCTGACTATGGCTCGCTTCCATTTGGCGGGGAAAATTCCCTGTGTCAGAGAAAGATTTACAAGCTGGGTAATGTTTGGTAACAGTTCATCCAAGAATGATTTCAATACCTTAGTAGGCAAAATATCAAGTTCGCAGGATTTAGATTGCAACTGGTTTATCAACATTTTTACTTCATCTTGCGATAGGTTTTTAAACGATGTAAAAGGCTGCACATTCTTGAAGGATGGTTCGTAATTGTCAAAGTCTTTGAGAGATTCTCGTATTTTCTCGATTTTACTCATAAAATGATCAGCAAATTTATCGCAAGCGTGTTGTCGTTTTCTACGAGTGGCATAGGGTTTTCCGACTTGCTTCCGGTAAGTTCTTTTACAAGTTTATAAAGCTTTTTTGAATCACCTTTGGAATCGAGTACCTTTTTACTAAGCACTTGGTTTTTCTCATTTCTTAGTTCATAATGATATTTATGAAGCGCGGACTTATAAGTCTCATAGTCACGCGGTTGTCGGTGTTTACGCCAAAGTCTCTCTGAACGACGCATATTTCGTTTACATGACGTGATGTTTTCACTGAACCAGGGCTTCATTTCCCTGCAAATTTGGACCTTTTCCTTTATAGGTGCATGTTTATCAAGCAAGTTTTCAATTTGATTTTCAAAATTATGTACAAAAGAGCCTACGGAATCAGAAATTATCGTCATTTCGGTAATATCATTTGCAAACTCAACCTGATTCATATTTTTGAAATTACGAAAAGATATAGATTTGCTAACAACATTTTCCTTTTTGACCCTCGTAACCACTTTAACAGCGCAATGGTCTGACAAAAACGGACCCGGTTCACACGATCGTATATCCACCCCGTTAGTAAGCTCAGTGATAACTAGATCAAGACTTTGATCGTGAACGTGTGTTGGAAAGTCAACATGCTGTTGCAACCCGAGGGCAAAGAGAGAGTTATTGAAATCCGAAATAGCGCTACTATCATCGTGAATATGCAGGTTTAAATCTCCCATGATTATGATATTTGAGTATTTTGAAACAATATCCTCTAGGAATTTAAAGAATTCTGATACAAATTGAGTTGGTGTTGTAATAGATGGTGGTCTGTATATACCGACGCAATGAATTGTGATGTTTTTGAAGATCAATCGCCATACTCCGTACTCAAAACTTGATTCTATACCGGAACGCAATTTACTCATGTTTACCCCACTTCGACACGAAAGAGCAACGCCACCGCCAATTCTGTTTTGTCTATTACAAACACTGATTTTGTACCCATTTTGATTAAGGTCTGATGTCTCAAACTGGTGTTGCTTTTCATCAGAATACCATGTTTCAGTTAAAATTGCAAAGTCGATTTTTTGTTCACGGAACAATTGACCAACAAATATGTCTTTTCTGACTAATGATCGGCAGTTTATAGTCAAACAGGTTACATTCTCTGTGAAATTGCTTACGGTGTTGCAAGGTTTGGGGTATATTAGATTGGAGAAATTTACACCATTCTGTTTTATAGGTTGATTGTGAGATCTGTATATTTTCTTTGTACCTGAGCGTGTTCTTCTAAAGTTTAAAATTCCCAAACCTTTTAATCTGGTCATTACTTCTTGATCAGGTATAATTAACTGTCTAGGCGTTGAACGAAAACTCATCAGTTCACTTGCACTGTATGAATGTTTAACCATGCCCATAGGATAGTCAATAATCGTATGAACTGAGTAGGTGTTAATCCAGTTAGTACACAATCCTTTGTTGTAAATTAATTGTTTCAAACACTGATATTTCACAATTGCAATAAATATTCCAAAAATGAAGTTCATATTCATGATTAATGCATATTTATAAGTTTCCACAACAAAATGTAAATGTCTAGGGGCACTATTTATCACTAAACTCCAAGTTTAGTATGAGGTAGCGATTTAGCAGCCATACACTTGGCGCCATCTAGATTATTACCTTTTGATATCTCCGCGATCTGTGACCTCTACATTTTAATGAGCCGAGTGGTCACATGATTACGTGACGTCACATGCGCCAAAGGATGGCTTCCATGATAAACGATCAGTTGAGCGATCGAAGGTGAGACAGTAAACAGCCGATAAATATCATGGACAGTGATGACAATAATATCTCCGATCATGTTGGTGATTTAGACATCCAGTCGTATCAGTTCAAGCCATTATATTAAGTGATTTAGCTAGCGCTCGTCACTTTCGTCATTGACGATTGATTTCCGAAAGTGACGAGTATTCCCGTACCCAATTCGTCACTTGAATTTTCAAAATAAAAAAATCGTAGAAAAATGCTTGTAACAATCCATTCTTCTTTTTCATTTACTGATTAAAGCTAATTAGGCCTAGTCACTACAATGACAATTTTATTACATTTTACAAGCCAATCAACGGATTATAGAATTTGTATTTTGGTTGCATAATCTTTGATCTCACGGACACCTGGTTTGATTTACCTGGTAATGATAATGATCCCGACAAAGAATTCAATCAACGATATATATAATGATTTTTTTTTATAGTTATTGATATGACATGTACTCAAAATGCCACAGTATGTATTTTAAATGGACATATTTTTGTAATTGTCATTTTGAGAAAGTCGCGGTCAAAATATATATTGATTGATTGTAATCGTCATTCATTGTACAATAATCGTTACAATGTCCGCCACAACGAACTATTTTTGCCA
>MJUT01011585.1:1259637-1276506 GCA_002080005.1 Gigantidas platifrons
TGCCCGCCATGTTGAATTCCTGATCGAAACAAAAAACATAATTTTTATAGAGGACCTCCTGATACACATTCCTGCCAAGTTTGGTTCCATTTGGCTCAGTGGTTTCTGAGGAGAAGATTGAAATGTGAAAAGCTAACGACGGACGCCGGACGACGACGACGACGGACGCCAAGTGATGGCAATAGCTCACATGACCCTTTGGGTCAGGTGAGCTAAATAAGAAAAGAGAAGATCAGTTATATAAAGAGAGAGTCAAAATAATTGATGATAAAATAAAAGTTAAGCATGACCAAGACCAACGTAAAAAACAACAAAGAGAGGCTATTCAGATGTTAATTAGTAGAGATGGTATTTGGAACTCTGAGGAGGAAACAGAGAAACAACTGGACAAGACTCAGACTAAAAAAGAAAAAATTCAGCAATTGAAAAATCAAATCACTATTTATAAAAATAAACAAGTTTTAAAATTTTTTAAAAATTTCACGCCTGGATGACAAAAATTTATTAATGTTTAGCCAGAAAGGGAAACAGTTTGATGTGGAAAAGATGAAAGCAAACGTTGTCACATAAGATATCAATATACCTTTATGGTATCAGATCACATTCCTCTGCATGATTTATCTTTTCACATGGATTACAGAATTTTCAAATATTGACATTTTATTTTAGTATTTGTTAAAATATTTTGATGAACTGTTTTTTTTTTCATTAAAGAGCCAAGTCATATATTTGTACATGTACCAATCATGGGGTACCTGATATAAATGTCATATTAAAATGTTGATATATTTTAAAACACCATTCATTTTATTTTTGTGTTAGAGCATGCAGGTATTAATTGGAATATGATAATACCTGATGACAGTAATTCCATAAACATGCAGATATGCATCAATATTTGTATTATCGTTTGATCTTAAACTGATTAATTGTCTTTCCTATGTGATTTGTGTTTCTGTCTGTTGTATATTCTTTCATACCTATAGATGACAAAATTAATGTAAAACAAAGTTTACACTACAAAGAAATAGAATTTCAAATATTCATTTATTTGCAGGTGAAGTATTGGGATTTACAAGAAGACACATGCACAGATGATATATATGAGTTAACACCAGAGGAAATTGTCAACGATTTTAAGGAAGGGACTTTAAAATTTATAGGTACTTATTGTTATTATTATTTATATTTCAAGAAATATTTTATTTGATGAAATAATAAAAATAGACGTTATTTAGATTTTTAATAATTGTTACGTATATACATTTTTTGTATACTTCATTAAGAGAAAAAATCATTAATGTTATAAATATAATTAAGAAATAATTCATGGAAGCCATATATATATATATATATATTGTTTTTACCACGGATAAGCCTTTATGTCATGAAGTTTTACCCCGAGCATTAGCAAGGGGTAAAAAGCTGACATAAAGGCCGTGGTAAAAACAATATATACAAATTGCTTCCATGAATTATTTCGATTCTAATATGCAAAAATTGGTAAAATATCATTATAAATTGTGGATGACGTCATAAATTACAATGGGTGTAGGTATATATTAATTTTACCATGGGTTTGGACTCAAAGCGTTTGAAGGACGTCATATTAAAATAGGATTTTTATTCCCATCACTGACCATTATAGAAATAAGTTATATTTGGTGTTTGTAGTATTTAAATTTTATTTTCAGATTTATAGAAAATCTCATTAATTTGAAACAGAGCATACAAGAAGAAACTGTAAGACTAATTAGATTTATTTCCCTTTATAGTAATTTGTGATAATAGTAATTTAAAACAATTTGAGTTGTCTTCCTTTGCACATTTTTTTTTTTTTTTAATTAATATTTACATGGTAATTAACCTCAATTTACCGATGACCAGTGAAAAGTAAAGTTTGAAATGTGATGATGAAGGAGTTGGCTTGATGTTTTCAGGATCAGGATTGATTAAATGTGGAATATAGTTTTTCCACTGATATGCCTATTAATGGTGCGAGGTCCTATCGGAAGATGGTCAAATCACATAGCATGTCAAAAAATAAAAACAGACTCTATTCTGAGTAAAAAGTTATAAAAGTAGCTTTACCTTACATAGTTATGGTAATTTAAAGTCTATAATCCATCACATTCATCATTATTCCAGTGAAATATTCTCAGTGTTTTTGACAGCAAGACGTTGATATTCAAATATGGCGGTTTTGAACATCTTAAAAATTTTGAGCGAAACGAACGTTAAATTAACGAGGATTAGTTCCAATGAAGAATACAGCGATAACTTCAGAAACTAAGAGTTACTACTCAACAAATNTTTGAATAAAATGTAGATGGTTGAAATGATGTTTGGTTATTTTGTGGAAAGTCACGCCCAAATAATCCTAAAGCCCGCATCACATCAAATGAGGCACAAAACACTGTGACAGATGTTCAGCTTCTTTCTTGAACAACGATTTATTTAAATCAAATATACTATCTAGTCCAAATTGTGCGTGTGGTGTTCCTCGAGAAGATGCGTTTCATTTCTTCTTTGAATGTAGTAAATACATCGATATTAGGAGGGATCTGTTAATTTGTGTAAATTGATTTAGAATGAAAATCGATCTTGCTCTACTTACAAATGTACTACAGGTAGCAAAAATCTAACTTATGAAGATAACTGTTTAATTTTTAAAGAAGTTTACAAGTTTATTAGAAGATCTAAAAGATTCCTCATTGTATAAAGTTATTAATATATCCAGCATNTTACATGATTCGGGGTGTGTGCAGTGGGTTAACTTGTGAATCTGCTTCCGACTTGAAATGACATCGGAAAGTGCTACGTACATTTTGACATTTCCGATATGACTCCGCATTTAAAATAAAAAATGAAAAAATCAGCATGAAAACGTTAAAATTAGACTTTATAAATGCGAAGTCATATATTATAGGACTAATAGATGTGCATGCTCTTTTTCATATGTATATGTGTTATATTTATTATGTAATTCCAAGGAGAAGACTTCATAAGTTGGTAAAACTTGTGTCTTATCATTTTTGTCTCTATGAGCAAGTAAAATTGTTATAAACTAAAAAAAAAACGATTAAGCAATCTCGGTGCTAAAGGAACATATAAGATTTCACATTGACAAAAGTTATCTTAATAGACGACATGTCATAAGATATAGACAGTCTGAGCTCAATCCACATTACTAGCAAATTCGGTTCCAATCTTCCAAGTTTTCCCTTTTCTGAAATCATGTTCCCTTCCATGAATTGTCTGTGTTGTTTGGGGTGAAATATACTTGTCATTATTTTGATAGCAATATTGAAAAAAAGAAAAGTTTGAAAATACGAAAGGGCCAATCAGAAACCGTAACTCAAAGAAGAACAAACAATACAATGGCCAAAAGGAAAAGGACCAGAGGATAAACAACGACCTACAAATACTACACAGAAAACAAAAGATCGAGCAACACGAAATCTACAAAATTCAGGGGTGAACTCAGGTGCTCCGAAAGTGGGAGCAGTTCCTACTACACTAGTGGAACTGTTCCATTACTCGTGCTACAAATCACGTGACAAGTCATGAATGAGGAAAGGGCGGTATTTTGATTGCGAAAGGCTTATCAGATGTAGATTAAAATACCGCACGATCGAGACAATGAGAGTCTCTATTACAGAAATTACCATAGATATCTCGTAATGATAAAACGTTCATATTAAATTATGCATATTTTATTATCATAACGTATATAATAAACGGATTTTTATGTTGATTGACTATGGATTTCTGTGCATCCATTAAATATGGCCGCTTACCATTTCAATCATCCATGTCAAATTGGAGATTTATTCTAAATTGAAAAAATTTAAATAAATTGCAAGACCATCTGAATAGTTTGTCTGCTTCCAGTATGTAATATAAATTGAATAGAAAATAGCGTATTTACAATTTACATGTATATTTAAATATTTTGGAGATGAGTAAGTTGTTGTGTGATTGATCGTTGTTTCTCGTCAAGTGGGCAATTTTTAAGCCAAATAATGGCGAGAGCAATTTGCAATTCGATGATATTATGATGATGTCCGCATTGTACTAATCCGACACGCTGGGTTGGGTTTGCATAGTGCTAGCTCATCGAAGCACTATTTCATGTGTAGACATGTCTCTCCACTCGGACACATTATCATAATTTTGAGACCATCAGTACTTAAAGCTGCCGATACAAATTATTTTTTTACATGTTATTTTTTATTTTTATTCTAGTTACTCCGAACATCATTGTATTAAATCCAAATATGGAAACAAATACTGCAAAACCTGCCGAATATTCATCACAGATGCTCAGTTGAACCGTATTTTACGTAAAGCTTACTTTACAACGACTAAAGATGATCTGATTTGTGAGACAGATAATATTGTTTACGGATTATAGAGTGTAGCATTTCTGGGTTAGTAGATGTCGGTTAAATGGTTTAAGCTATATATACAAGCTTCATAGATTTGTGTTTGACAGAGGAGATAACAGTCGTGAACGTTCGAACCCAGCCACTCAAAACTTAAAACACTCAATCACTAGATAACAGTCGTGAACGTTTGAACCGAGCCACTCAAAACTCAAAATACTCAATCACTAGATAACAGTCGTGAACGTTTGAACCAAGCCACTCAAAACTCAGAACACTTAATTACTAGATAACAGTCGTGAACGTTTGAACCGAGCCACTCAAAACTCAGAACACTCAATCACTAGATAACAGTTGTAACCGTTTGAATTGAGCCACTCAAAACTCAAAACACTCAATCAACATTGTTTAAAATGCATTGCCAAATAAATCTATAATAATTTCACGTGATAAAATATCTATTCAATGCCAGTTAGAAAAACAAACAAACAAGATTAATATGTAATTAAACAAGTTCAAAAGTACGATGTCCTCTGATGTAATAGTGTTTTATTTATAGAGGAACATGCATTTTACTATTGCTTTTGGCGTTGATGGCGAGAGAATGTATGTTATTTTTTCTGTCATTAAGGAATAAGGGTAATAAAAAAATTACCGAACACCGAGCAATCTTCCAAAGGGAAAGGCAAAACTCATAAGTCAACAAACAGACAAAATCAGTCAACAACCGGAAAACTGGGAAAACCGCAATGTCCCTAACTTGGTACAGGCATTTCCGAAGAAATAGTGGGTTGAATCGGATTTTACGGCGCCAAACCTCCCGCTTCCATTACGCTTAAAAGGCTCCGGTTGTCACTATAACAGCAGTTTTAACAAGTGATTATTTTTAACGCCGAATGAGTGTTTTTTCCAGCTATATCATGGCAAGAATAAATTGCGTGCAATGACATGATGATGGTGATGAGGTCCATTTTGTTCTAGACCAACACGCATAGTTGGATTTTTATCGGGATAGCTCACAGAAACAACAGTCCCCTCTGATACTTTATCCTGATTTCGAGCCAACCAGTCTTTGCTCTTACTCCTTAATGCTTAGCAGACAAGCAACTAATGCCAATTCTTGTTGTCTTTGCTTTGACTCGACCGGGGCTCGAACTCACGATTTACCACACTCAATGCGAAAACGCCAACCATTACATTACCGATGCTGTTAATGCTAAAATTAAGGAAACTATCATCTGTTTTTGCACAATCTAATAGAACTATGAAACTATGACATAGGCAATGTGTTTTGAAATATGCATGTTCAAATATCTTATAATGTTCGGTATTAATTTTATATTGATGAATTTTATGATAAAATCAAAAAGCCTTACCTTATCAATTCTGATCTATTTTGGTTATGAAAAAATAGCATAATTTTCAGTGCTGAATCTTTTATCAACTTTTCGTAGTGTACGGCTTAGTAATTTACCCGTAATGAATTTGACAAATCAGCTCGTAAGTCATTTATATTATTTAATGTGATTATAAACAAAAATAGTCTTTACAAAGTTGGATTAAAGTTCAAATATTGCGACCATTAAAATGTTCTTATTATTAAATATGATTAAAATTATATAATTTTATTTTAAAATATTGAATTTAAAAACCCATTTTATAAAAGGTGATATACATTTATATGTAACAATTCTTTCTTGTTGTAAAGGACGTGTGTACATAAATATAACTGTTAATAGGATAGACAAATAATATCTACTAAGAGTTTGAAGATATTAAGAGTCAATCAGAATCCTTAAATCTAAGGACATATAGCACAATGACAAAAAGAAAAGGACAAAAGGACAAACAATGATATACAAAACATTACACAGAAAACTAAAGACAGAGCAACACGAACCTCACTAAAAACCACGGGCCAACCCATGTGTTACGGACAGCACGCGCCACGCACCTCCCAGCCATTAACACGGCGACAGGTCACGAACGAGGAAAGGATCGGAAAGTGTTCATGGCCCATGGCCATCCGCGACACAGACAATCAGCAACGGTCAACCAAGCCACGACGGTGACGGCAAAATCCCCAAAGCGAAGACCCCAACTCAACTAATAGGAACCCCTGGTTCAGCAGTTCCCCCGCCAGTAGCAACCCTCCATCAAGGAACCACATGTTCTGGAACATCGGATCAACCGAGAGGCATACATTCCACACGCAGTCGCCACCGCAACACAGCTACACATAAAAGGAAAGCCAACAATGGGAAAACTAAGCGTTGTTATTCGTTAGTCTATTACATACTTGTTTATACTTTTGCTCTTTTTCTTTTGGCCATTGTATTGTCTGAAATTCTTCGATTTGTGGCTTCTGATTATAATCATGTTTCTTAATTGTCCTTTCTTTCTTCTTGCTGTTTGCAATTTATATGTATGTACTTTTAATATTTTTTATTGTACAAATATTATGTTTAAGAGATGAGACTTTAATAAAATATTGAAATGAAAAAAAATGCATTGCATATGATTATCATTTATGTAATAATGTGGTCTTTGAGTGTCTAATTGTCCAGGTAATATGCCAAAATATTACCCAGGTAATATGCCAAAATATTACAATACCAAATATCACTACAGAAACTAACACGAAGTATAATCATATTTTTTATTTACGTATGTATCTATATACCTGTGTAACAACATGGTTTATGAGAATAAAGATATAATAATGATTACTCCTTTGCTTTGGTATCTCCTAACTTTTCATATATCTTAGCAATGAATACATCAGTCATTAAAGAATGCATACGATTATCGAATGAAATGTATTTAATTATAATTTAGAATTAAGTTAAATGGTCTGTTACGTAAATTTGTTTTTAAAATATTTAATTATATTAGAATGCTAATCCAGATTAACTACAAAAATAGTAATACTGTGTAACAAACTGGGCAAGGTACATAAGATGTTAAGAATTTTCCAGCAAAGAGATAAAAATAACATTACAAACTTAGGTGTTAAACTACATTCAACTAAACACATTGGAGAACAGGGTTGCGTTCAATATCGTAGCAGCTAGCCTAGCTGCTAGGTAAAATAGTCATGACGTTATTGAACGATTAGCTACGTAGCAGTGCTAACAAATATGGCGCCAATCATATAGAATAATTTCTTGGAACATTTTAGCTAATCGTATTTGTCTAGTTACCTTAATAAATTATCACCCGTATTAAAAGCGTTGCCACTTCCTGCAATGCCACTATTTTTGCCTTACGAAATTAAATTTAGTTTTTGCCACCATCTTGGATTCAAAAGCTAGCATAATTTTTTTAAGCTAGCTAGAGCTACGTAGCGGCTAGGTTAGCTTTTCGTTCAATAGGATTTATCTACGTAGCTTAACCTAGCAGCTACGATGTTGAACGCACCCCAGGAACTCATTCATGAACCGGAAGTGAGCAAATATGGTTCGTATCCCAGGATTCATCAATGACATACTCTTTCCTGAAGTGATGTCTAAATGATGTACAGTCAAAACCTGCTTTAGTGACCACCTCTATTAAGCAATAACTTGTATTATGTGACCGACCGTAATTTCAAATGTTCATTCACGGTACAATTCATCTTAATAAACCTGTATTTAGCGACCATCTATCTTATGTGACCCTATATCAATGTTCAATCGAAGGATCACTTAAGACAAATTTGTCTGTACTTTATTATCAACAACATACTCGTCGTAGCTAATGAGAGGATTTTAACTGATAACAAGATTGCAACACGTAGCCATGTGTCCCCCGCCGCAATAGAAAGAGGTGTAATGTGAGTGTAATGTTATCCCTGTGATATATTTATAAAATCGAGAAAGCATCCGAGATGTAACAGCCGAGTTGCAAGTCAAAATCTTTGGGCATTTAATTAGTCTATTCACCCTGATCATAAATATATATGGTTTAGGGGTGGGGATCTCAACCATTAAAAAGTTCACTTCAGGTAGGGGATGGGGTATGACCCCCCAAGGCCTGAGATATAAGGCATTTAATTTGCCTAGTCACCCTGATCATAAATATATATGGTTTAGGGGTGGGGATCTCAACCATTAAAAAGTTCACTTCAGGTAGGGGGTGGGGTATGACCCCTGGGGCCTGAGCTATAAGGTATTTAATTTGCCTACACCCTGATCATAAATATATAAGGTTTAGTGGTGGGTATCTCAACCATTAAAAAGTTCACTTCAGGTAGGGGGTGGGGTATGACCCCTGGGGCCTGAGCTATAAGGCATTTAATTTGCCTAGTCACCCTGATCATAAATATATATGGTTTAGGGGTGGGGATCTCAACCATTAAAAAGTTCACTTCATGTAGGGAGTAGGGTATGACCCCTGGGGCCTTATCTATAATGCATTTGATTTGCCTAGTCACCCTGATCATAAATATATATGGTTTAGGGTGGGAATTTCGGCCACATTTTCTTATACAGATTCCTCAGAGGGGTGGGGCTGAGCTGGGGGAGGAGGGAATGTTGCATCCTCAACTTCACATTGGCATCTCCACCCGTACCAAATATTAAGTTGCTATCTTTTGTAGTTTCAGAGAAATGTGTAATTCTCAAAATATGTACTTTTTCTATAAAATACATGATTTTACAAGAATTGTATTTTGGAATTTTGTCCAGTTTCGAACTTAAGCTAGAGATTCTTAATATAATGTCTGTGTGTAAGTTTGAAATCAATTGGTCAACAAATACAAATCTGAGAGCGCTTACAATATATCCGGACGGACGGACGGACGGACGGGCGGACGGACGCCTGGCATTTCTATATCCCCCGCTCCGCTTGGGAGGCGGGGGACAAATAAAAAGCGGCATTAACAGTGTAATGATCAACAATATAACCAATGGTGTGTCAATGGTTTGACGAATTGGTGTACAAGAAGAGTTTGAAGATACCAAAGGATACCGTATTTATTGGTGTATAATGCGCGGGAATCCGTAAATCGAAGCATAGACAATGCAATGGGCCAAAAGAAAAAGGACAAACAACGATCTACAGAACAGTACACACCTTGTCGACTTGTTTTATATTCTTATGAGACAGGATTTATTCATGGGTTCTAAAATACAGTGAAACCTGCCTATGCGGTAATCTCTATTAAGCAGTCACCTGTCCTAAGAGGTCATCTTTTTCTTGTCCTGTTATAGAAACTTTCATATGAATTGAACACGTGTCTCATAAGGCCACTTTTTCTTTGTTCCAAAGGTGACATATTAATACAGGTTGGACTGTATATGATTAAATTTTAAAAAGTTCGATGATACTAAATGATACTAGTAATCAGTAGCCGTAATTCGAGTAAAGACAGGCAATACAATGGCCAAATGAAAAGGAACAAAAAGATAAACGATGGTCCACAAAATACTACATAGAGAATTTAAGATTGAGCAACACGAACCCCACCAAAAAACGGAAGTGAACTGAGGGACTCCCTAAAGCGGGTAACCAATTCCTTACCATGTGCGCATACCTCTAATTTATCTTGGAGAACTCGATATTAACGTTTATAGATATGCCTCGTACTTTGAGATTACTAATGAGTGATAGCTGTGGGGGGAGGGGTGCCATGGCCATAATTTTGCCTGGCCATGCAACGCCTAAGGTTGAGGTTCTTGACATATCAACATTTGTACACTTTGTTTTAAATCTTGGGTCCGGGTTCTTGACATTACAACATTTACACATTATTTAGACCTGAGGTCCAGGTTCATGACATACCAGCATATACACATTATTTAGACCTGAGGTCCAGGTTCATGACATACCAGCATGTACATCTTGCTTAGACCTGAGGTCCAGGTTCATGACATACCAGCATGTACATCTTGCTTAGACCTGAGGTCCAGGTTCATGACATATCAACATACACACCTTGTTTCTACATGCATATTTGCATATTAAGCAGGCTTCCTTCAATACCTTCCTAAGAATAAAGAAAATTAGCCCAGACCTTTAATTACAGCTTCCGCTATATAAATGGTGTTTTGTCACTAAGCAATTCTCGATTCAGTGATTATCTGTATCGCATCTATTTAAATGAGCTTGCCATAAAGGATACTACTGATACTCAAATGTCTTCTTCTTACCTTGACTTTCACCTTGAATTCGACAACGGTGGAAGATTAAAAACAAAACTCAACGACAAACGTGATGGCTTCACTTTTCCATTAGTCAACTTCCCTTTCATCAGTAGCAATATTCCAACATACCAGCTTGTGCAGTTTAGATTTCACAACTCACATTATTATAGAGCGTGTGCCTACTACAGTGATTTTCTGGACGGAGCTAAGCTGCTGACGCAAAAGCGACTCAAACAAGACTACGAATTCATTACTACAAAAATTAGACGGTGGTCATCATGATGTGATCGAAATATCCATATCTCAAATGACAATGGATCTTCTACTTTTTACATAGATTTTTTTCTTTCTTCTAAGACTTTTATGGGACTTGATTACAAATAACACCGGGGATGTGTCTTATAATAAATATGACCTTGAGTACTCTGTGTTCTACTTAATCTCTAACCGATTTGTTAAAACACCGGTAAATAATCTCTGAGTGTTAATATACCGTTATAAATAATCTCTAACTGAGGGCTAATATACCGGTATAAATAATTTCTAACTGAGTGTTAATATACCGGTATAAATAATGTCTAACTGAGTGTTAATATACCGTTATAAATAATCTCTAACTGAGGGCTAATATACCGGTATAAATAATGTCTAACTAAGTGTTAATATACCAGTATAAATAATCTCTAACTGAGTGTTAATATACCGGTATAAATAATGTCTAACTGAGGGCTAATATACCGGTATAAATAATCTCTAACTGAGTGTTAATATACCGGTATAAATAATATCTAACTGAGTGTTAATATACCGGTATAAATAATCTCTAACTGAGTGTTAATATACCGGTATAAATAATCTCTAACTGAGGGTTAATATACCGGTATAAATAATGTCTAACTGAGTGTTAATATACCAGTATAAATAATCTCTAACTGAGTGTTAATATACCGGTATAAATAATGTCTAACTGAGGGCTAATATACCATTATAAATAATCTCTAACTGAGTGTTAATATACCATTATAAATAATCTCTAACTGAGTGTTAATATACCGGTATAAATAATCTCTAACTGAGGGCTAATATACCGGTATAAATAATCTCTAACTGAGTGTTAATATACCGGTATAAATAATCTCTAACTGAGTGTTAATATACCGGTATAAATAATCTCTAACTGAGTGTTAATATACCGTTATAAATAATCTCTACCTGGGCGTTAATACACCGGTATAAATAATATCTAACTGGGGTAGTCCTTTCTTCCGAATGACTTTGTGTATATATGTTAATAAAGGAGTGATAATTACAAATTTTAATAATATATTTTACGCCATTTATCGTGTAGAACGTAAATAGACGTATTCATTCAGAAAGTCATTAATTACTAATGATTATTTTAGTCGAACAGGTTTTAATTCAATGGAAACAACATTACGAATTCATAATACTGAAATAACTGTATGAGATACTAGGTGTAAAACAAATGATTATTTTAGTGTTGAATTCCATTATTAGATATGATTGTGTATTCTGTAATATAAATATTATATAATAATTATAGTCTACTATCTGTAACATAAAGGATTTCATGTGAAAGAAACAATTAAAAAATATATTTGTTATTTCCTTGAACGAAATGGAACATTTGAAATTATATCAAACGAGTTTCATGAAATGGAAATAAAAGAACAGTTCAAACAAGTATAATAGATGACAATTTTTTATTGTGCTATATTGGTTCGGAAAAAAAACCTACATAGGATGCTATCCTTGACACATATGACTGATCACTTGTAGGAGTGAGTGAGTGATTGTTGTTTAACGCCAAAAGAAACATTTTTTTCAGCTACATTTTATTTAGAAAAACAACTATATAGAATATTTCCTTTGACCCATGTGACTATGGTGACTTGTAGGAATGAGTGAGTGATTGTTGTTTAACGCCAAAATGAACAATGTCAGCTGTTTCATGACAAGAGCAAGACAAGATTTTATTTATACAACCTCAGACACACAGGTGTACAAGGGGACATAAAAAATTCACATTCTATATAAATACAAATTGACATATCATATATGCAATACAACAACACAAAATAATAAATAAATAACGTACAAGAAAGAAATCGGACTGTCTGTAAAAACGCACCATAATTTTAACAAAAGATGCCAGATTCCTGTACAGTTCTACATGACAATACATGAGCATTCGTGAAAGTTACAGTTCGGTTGGATATTTCGTGTAATATGTAGGAATCAACTTTTCTCTAATGGTTTTAATTACAGCAAATTACAGTCTATGAGATGATAATGATGTCCACCTTGCACTAGACCAACAAGCTCAGTTATAATGTTATAGTTACTAGATCACTGAAACAGTAGACTCCACGGGAGTGCATTTAGCTCCACTCGGGCACATTTACCCGATTCCAAGTCAAATAGTCATTGTTCTTACATATATTAAATACTGAGTTTGGTACTGTTTGACTGCTATTTTGCCTGTTTTTTCCAGTATTGTTGTAAATGCTGTTTTAGTGACAACGGGAACCTTTGAACCGTAATGGAAGCGAGAGGCTGGCGCCGTAAAATCTGATTCAATGCACCATTTCTTTAGAAATGCCTGTACCAAGTCAGGACCATTGCGGTTTTCCAGTTTCCCGGTTGTTGACTGATTTTGTCTGTTTATTAATTTATGAGTTTTGAATTTCCCTTTGGAAGATTGCTCTGTGTTCGGTAATTTTGTTATTACCCTTATGTACTCCTTAATAATGCGTGTTAAATTGAGAAGCCGCAGAGCCCGGAAATCAGTTTTATGGTCTATAGTTTGACCTGACCGAATCTCGAACCCACAATCTACTGAACTGGAAGGAACATGCTTAACCATCACACTAACTAATGGTCACATGTAAGTATTGTATAGAAAATAAACAAAAACAAAACAAACAAAACAACTTTTAGTGACTATATGTTTTTTGTTTTATTCACCAGTATTCTGCTAACTGTTACAGTATATACATAACAAGATGAACGCCACGATATATGGTAAAATTGCGGCTACTAGTTAATTCATGAGTTCATGAATATTCATGAGACGATTGTCATGTGACTTAATTTTTGAAATATATTCATTACAAAAATTTACTTGTATCCCCTTTAGGCACCTCAAATTCCTTTTTGATCACGTGATTAGTTATTTTTAGCCGTGGCTAAGCCACAGGTTATTGCTACCAGAACCTTCAAGAACGGTAACTCATGCTGTATGACGTATGGTTCACGTGCCACTCAGTTATTACTGCGCATCGAAACATAGTTCTCATTATAGTGTGTATTGAATTCGCAATACCTAACGAATAAATATGACAACTGACCGCAATAGATTAATATACAAATGAGTTTCTATGATTCTAAATCTATTGAGACTGGAACTTCCAGCTGTAAAATTCTCAGAATCGAAGCGTAGATATATATCTATTGTTTTGATCGTGTCGTCACATCACTTCAATCTAAGATGTGGGATGGAAGGGCGAATTTAAAAACGATAAATATTTATCCAGTTTAAGGATGTAAATATAAATATTCAAGGTTAATTTAGGATGTAAATATAAATATTTAAGGTTAATTTAGGATGTAAATATAAATATTCAAGGATAATTAACAATGGAAGATTGTAGAAAAAATATTTATCTTACAGAACGGTATCACTGTACTTCACAAATCAGATTAATGTAAACTGTACACAGTTCAATAATATATAAATTGATCGCTATTTTTAACCAGATGGAGAGTACGTGGGTCTAATTGAAGAACAATCAAGCATAATGAAGTGTACTATAAAGAACCCAAAACTACTATTTGCGTTGTTTTATGTGTTATTTATTGCAATATTATGCATTTAATAATCATTTTGATTACAAAAATATAAGAAAACTTTAAAAAAAAAAAAAACGATCTAGTTTAGCAAATATCACTTCTTTTCCCAATCGCGGCGATTTGCAGATCGACATGGAGAAAAGAAGCCATAATCTACGTTTTACATAGTTTTAAGTGTTATTTACATGAAAATCTAGATTTGAGCAAATATTATCATTGTTCTTCTTTTCTGATATTTTTGTTTTTTCTGGTGTACAAGTAAAATACTTCTTGAATACGATAGATTTCAGTAAACACGATATCGGCATTTTTATAAAAGACACGTGGCAAAAATACGTGGGTGCCATACGCATATAGGACGATTATTCAAAATTACAAGTCGACTTGAACTTCATGTAATTATCATACCTAAAAAAGTTGTAAATTTTTAATCATTTTGATAACGTAATTAAATATATGTTACCTCTGTTTAATTGACGTGGGTCATAGAGTCGTGTCGGGACAGAAACTAATGATACATTTTATTCTTTCAAACAATTTTAAGTGGCAAATTGCTCTTAAAAAAAAATTGTCAAAATTAAAATGCATTCGTCAATTACGAAAATGACGACAGCGCTGGCTGAATCACAGTTAAATAACGGTAAATCATTATACATGTACCCGAAAGTTCCCCCCTCAGTTGCAGTCGCAATTTTGCAAGTTTTAAACGGGTGAAATTCGTAGCTCTCTAAGACCATAAGAGTTTCGGGACCGTAGCTAATATGTTGCCTAAATGTGTAATTTAAGCAGGGCCTCCAAGAGAAATTTTACAAGGCGGACAAGACTGCTTTGGAAAGGCTGAGACTTCTCTCAAAATAGAAGATTTGAGGTCCAATTAAACCGCTGGTAAACTTTCATGAATGTGTTATTTCTTGTGCAGCAGAATGTCTAGATAACATATCTTTTATACAAAGCAGTAACAAATGTAATTTAGAAGTCTATATATATAAGTGAATTTTACATAATTATATTTCTAAATCAACTAAAAATAGTTGAAAACGCAAAAAAAAACTTAATTAAAATAAAACATCTAGGGCTAAGGATAATGGGGCCCTTCAGAGATTCACAGGCCTTTTCATGGCTCTTCTTGCACCAGACGATGTACCGGCTGAAACCCCCCCCCCCCNCCCCCCTCCTCTCATAGGACCTGATTCTAAGGATGGATCAGTTTTTGCACTTTTCAATTTAAGTGTCCATTTTCAATATTACCGTCTACATACAAATACATATCAGAATGTGAAGAAAATGTCTTCCTCGTTTCTAATTGATAAGATACGTTAATTTACATTAAATTATACAAACTAAAAGTATAAATTAGTTTGTGTTACCATGTTTGAAATGAAGAGTGATAGCTACTAGATCAGCGGTAGAAAAAATAAAATGTAATGAACCCACGGGCTACACACCTATATCATATGTCATTGGAAAGAGGAATGACGGGACTCTCAGAATAATGATGCCGTAAAAGTCGGAAGTGGTCACGTTTTTGCATAATTAAGGTCAAAGGTCAAGAAAAATTTGTTTTCCGCTTTCGACTTTCGTTCGAAGAGTGCTGATTTTCATTAAAAAATGAAATTCAATTCGACAAGTTTCATGGTTTTTATTTGATGGACCACATATTAAATTAGATTATTGAACCAAAATTCAGAAATGAATGACGTCAATTGACGTCGAAATGACCGTTTTTGGACGGGAACGGGATTTTTCAATGTAAGTGACTCGTAATTATAATAATGAATATTTATTGTTCAATTTTAAAGCCATATATATGAAATATGAAAACATAATACATGTAATAAACTTTAAAACTATAATAAGCCCTACATTTTGAAAAATATAAATTGGACCATCTGCTCTCCATCTGTTAAACTTTTAATTAATGGCTTATTATCTTATTGGATTTTTTTTTTAAATTACAACAAATAAATTATTATATTTCTCATTTATTTTGTCATTTTCTTTATTTCAATTATTCTTTTTAAAATCAATATATTTTACTTCATTTTCATTATATTTTAATTAAATATAGCATGTCATATTTCAAATATTAATTACTTTTTTTAAACTAAATTACAACAAATATATTATTTCATTTCTCATTAAATTTGTCATTTTCTTTATTTTAATTTTCCTTCATATATATATATATTTTTAAAAAATCACAAAAAATATACTATTTAATTTCTTATCAAATTTGTCATTTTCTTTATTTCAATTTTTCTTCCTATATAGACGTTTTCAGAAATCGGTGATTACCTAGTTATCGTTCGTGGAGGCTAGGTGGTGTTACTATCGTCCGCCATTATGAAAGTAAAAGGTGTAATACCACTAAAGAATTCTCCATAGCCTTCTATGTTAAATAAAAAAAATTGAGCTTTCATACAGGATTCATCTTAAGTTTAATCTAAGTGACACTCATATCTCATGGAAGGGGTACCTAATTG
>MJUT01011585.1:1280851-1296247 GCA_002080005.1 Gigantidas platifrons
TATAAATATCTTCTATAAATTTATATTTCTTATCTCATAGTCTTATTCTTATTATGTAACAATATGGTCAGGTTGTAATTTTCATTGAATGGCATCTCAAAATAGATTGCTTCCCAATAGGGGGTCTTCCTGTATATTGGGTACATCCTGTATATTACAAGACAACCTAATTCCGATCACTTAGAAAATATCTTCTAGAAAATATTCCCACGACATACATATATTTTTTTATAACCATAGTGATCAACCTTGCAAAGGACACAACTTGAAGACGGCTTGAAAATCGAAAACGCAAAATAGTTGCATTTTGTACCTATGTTTATAAGTCTTCACTTTAAATCGCATAGTAATAATTTCAAAAAGCGTATATATATATATACTTTATATATTTACTTTTTAATTTCATACAAAATATTAATTTGATTACTCCTTTTTTCTTATGCTTNAAAAAAAAAAAAAAAAAAAAGGGCATGCAGTAGGATTTATACTGATTTTGGATGGGAAAAATAACGGTAATTAAAAAATAATAATACTACATACCGGGTAATTTATTTGTTCTCATTATATCTCCGTTTACAAATCACTTCACAGCAGGTGTTGTCATTGAATTTCAAGCCGAAATAACAGTTTTTTGTGACACCTGTACTAGAGAAACCATATGTTAGCGTATCGATAAACCCCAAGAACATAATATTTTTGTATATTGGCAATGGCGGACACACTCGGAAGTCGATAATGGCCGCGCCCATGTTTTTAAGAATAAAAAGGTCTATACATGTATCTGTTTTTTTAAATTACAAAAAATATATTATTTCATTTCTCATTAAATTTAGAATTTCAATTTTTCTTCTTAAATCAATATATTTTACTTCATTTTCACTGGGACTAGCCCATAATAGTCCCAGATTTTCATTACATTTGAATTAAATATAACATGTAATATATCACATATTAATTACTTTAAAAAAATAACAACCTTCAAGTGACCCCACCATAATTGCTAAAACAACAAGCTACACTATATGTTGTTTTAAGAATGTTGGCGTTCCGGGAACACCCCTCTTCACCCTTGGTCGATCTAGAATACATTTTGAAATGCCACCTGGTGGTTTATCGAAGTTGCGCTCCTTAGATAGTCGTCATCGCCAGCCAATCAGAATCGTTTTGTTATACGTATGTTGGAGAGTTGAAAATGGCAGCGCCCAGTGAAGAAAAACTTATTTGTGATAATATAATTAGGAAGCACTTACTGTCAACCAAATAAAAATTTCAAAGCTTTGGCAGACGGGAAAGATGTTTTCATTGGAACCAAAACGGGAAGTTTACATTTCGTCGATAACATGTGCTCCGTGTGAAACGTCTTCTGATTGGATACGTGTACTGTTAGTCGTAATCAATGAAATATTAAAGCGCGAATCCTCAAAATGTATTCTAGATCCGCCAATGGTGAAGAGAAGGGGGACCCGAATCGTAACCCTTGGCTAGCGAAGATGAAGGGCTAGTTGAACAGCTATGCAGATGTCTCCTGTTGTCAAAGCCTAAATCTTGTTTCCAACACCCATTTTTTTTTTATTTCAAGGCTTTCACATTGAGATTGAAAGATTACCACGGCTATCAGTACTTTCAGTACTTTGATTATTTCAACCGGTGTCACGATGCAGACAGAATTATGTATGGAATATATATGTTTCCAGTTAGTTTTCCATACCTCAAGGGACCCTAGACACATAATCGTCGTCAGGACATCACGCTAATTGAAATTTTAAAGCTGCTGGGAACCTTTGTTCTTTATATTCTAATTCGCCAGGCTCAACCGAATATAAATTATTTATCGAATACAACTCAACACATAAATAGGATAAATGCCTACAGGTGTAGCAGCCTTTTATTTATTTATAAATATTACAATACTCAATCTCATTGTCCTCACAAACAGGCATGCATCACAGATCCGAAACAAAAATGGTACATTGATCTACAAAATAAAAGTAATTCATTTAAATAACAAAATTTGATTAACATTATATACATAAGGGTGTCTAGGCAAACTTCGAATAACTTGAAATTCTTAAACTCAAAACTTTAATACTTAATAAGCACGAAGAACACGCTTTTCATCAGCTAAACTCCTCTTAAAAAACCGCATTGCGGCTTCATATCAACCAATCATTTTTACATAAACAAAAACCATGTGCTTCATTTAAACAAACACACATGTTAATAGTAAACATTAACACGTGGAAACGGGTCCACTCGATGTGCTCGTTAACTTCAATAAATATATTTATTTATGGCAATTTTTGCATGTTTTGCCCATATATTTAAGACCGAAAGTTTTATAATTTTGCATCGCATCAACAGTAACAGTTGTTTATTGTGTCTCTTTCAACGTTTTCTCTGGTGATTTTTTACTGTTTGCATAGATATTGAAAGAATAATATTCATTTTTCTGATATCACTCAGGAACCACTGTTTTATATCAAAGTAAATTGAAATTTGGGAATTGAACTGAAAACGGTGTCAGGGTAAATTTTCGCACATCGCAAATTGACCAGGAACTCTATTATTTCTAGAATAGCAATTTTTTGAAAAATTGCCATTGAAATTGACCAGCGCATGGACGCCATTTAAAAAAAAAATGGCGACGTATGCAAAAGAGGAAAACGGCCTGATTTTGCCATATGATGGAATACTGCTAAAGTTGGCGTTAAGTGCCAATAAATCAAGTAATCATATCAAGATGCTAATTAATATTTAACTGAACTATGAAATTCTGGAAATAACGAAAACGATTTCAAATCTATTATTAGAAATATATCTTTTTCTAAATATAAAGAAATTCATCTTCTTTACATATTTATGGAATTTATGAAACCACACAATCTGCTGAACATGATGTAATTAATTAACAGTGGTTTCACATTTCTTTTGAAATTTAAGCTGATGACGTTTGATCACGTGTGGGTACTTTTTAAACTGTAATCAGCACTGACTCTACATAAAGGCTTACGTATAAAGTCTCCTGGTACCCTGATTCTTATGTAGACCGAAGCACACTGAGTAGCCACTGGTCGAACAAAGTGACGCTCCCTCGACACCCAAATGGAACTTCAAGCAAAATTTCAAATGTTTTGCCTTTTTATGCATAAATTTGATCATTTTGTGAATACATAACATTGCAATTTAAATACAAAATATGATGTATATCTACGTACATTGTCGGCAAATATGAAATTTATTGCTACGAGCTTAAGAAACAGGGAGAGTATTCGGCTCGCTTTTCTTCCTGTTTCTAAAATTCGTGCAACTAACTTTTATATTTGGCGAACAATGTGCGTGTATTAAATGCGCCCGGCGTCTTTCTAGAAAAACAAGTTTATTAGGTACACTCATAGTCAAAAGATTGAAAAGTGTGAACAATAATACTTAACTGCAATTGTGATATTAGTCAAGTATTTAGAGTTTGTGGGATTTAACGCCACTTTCAACGATATTTAAGTTATATAGCACTTGGTGGTCAGTTTATAAGTGGAGGAAACCGGAGAACTCACAAGGAAACCACTTCAAGTATTTAAGGATTAGCATATCTATGATATTTTTGCATATCGACTTGTTTTTTTTTCACTAAACAAGACTGACTATTGAAAAGGTACCAGCAAAAATAACTCACAGCTGAAAAATCAGGAAGTGTTATGACACATGTATATGAAAATAAATAACGAAGGCTGGTAGTGAGTTAGTAAGAGAGCAATCGATTATTGTTGAATTCCCATAATCCAATCGGAAAATCGTAGAAACAGGGACAAAATTCAATCGTAACTACTCGGCCATTCTCACTACCCTACAAATAACAATCGTAACTACTCGGCCATTCTGGCTACCCTACAAATAACAATCGTAACTACTCGGCCATTCTCGCTACCCTACAAATAACAATCGTAACTACTCGGCCATTCTCGCTACCCTACAAATAACAATCGTAGCTACTCGGCCATTCTCGTTACCCTACAAATAACAATCGTAACTACTCGGCCATTCTCGCTACCCTACAAATAACAATCGTAACTACTCGGCCATTCTCGCTACCCTACAAATAACAATCGTACCTACTAGGCCATTCTCGCTGCCCTTCAAATAACCTCGTACGTAGATAGTAGAAATTCTTCTTAAATTGTTTGCCGGAAGTTAAGCCGCACAAAAATATAGTCCACGAAAATCCAATATGGAAGACATACTAAGTAAAATCTAATCATGCAAAACTAATTAAAACTTTAACTTTTATCCATGAAAATAATTGAAATATAGAAAATTGCTTAAAATATAACTTTATCAAACTTTCATGTAACTGACATATGAAAAGTACATTGTAGTTCTATTTATCCGCGACCTACTTACGAGGTTATTTGTAGGGTAGCGAGAATGGCCGAATAGTTACGATTGGGACCAAATCGAGACCGTCTAGCACACAAATACATCACTTCTCACTTTCGTGGCTTGATACAGACACTTCAATAAAACGTGGCAGGGTTAAACTAGTATTTATAGGATCAACCCCCACCGCCACCCCCTCTTAGTGAAATGACGAGAGAGCTTATTTTTAGTTCTACTGCAATATATGATGTATACGTACATTGTCGGCAAATATGAAATTTATTGCTACGGGCTTTTAGAAACAGGGAGAGTATTCGGCTCGCTTTTCTTCCTGTTTCTAAAATTCGTGCAACTAACTTTTATATTTGGCGAACAAGTGCGTGTATTAAATGCGCCCGGCGCCTTTCTAGAAAAACAAGTTCATCAGGTACACTCATAGTCAAAAGATTGAAAAGTGTGAACAATAATACTTAACTGCAATTGTGATATTAGTCAAGTATTTAGAGTTTGTGGGATTTAACGCCACTTTCAACGATATTTAAGTTATATAGCACTTGGTGGTCAGATTTATAAGTGGAGGAAACCGGAAAACCCGCAAGGACACCACTTCCAAGTATTTAAGGATTAGCATATCTATGATATTTTTGCATATCGACTTGTTTTTTTTTTTCACTAAACAAAACTGACTATTGAAAAGGTACCAGCAAAAATAACTCACAGCTGAAAAATCAGGAAGTGTTATGACATGTATATAAAAATAAATAACGAAGGATAGTGAGTTAGTAAGAGAGCAATCGATTGTTGTTGAATTCCCATAAAATGAATAAACTCCTAAATCCAATCGCAAAATCGTAGAAACAGACACAAAATCCAATCGTAACTACTCGTCCATTCTCGCTACCCTACAAAATCCAGTCGTAACTACTCGGCCATTCTCGCTACCCTACAAAATCCAATCGTAGCTACTCGGCCATTCTCGCTACCCTACAAAATCCAATCGTAACTACTCGGCCATTCTCGCTACCCTACAAAATCCAATCGTAACTGCTCAGCCATTCTCGTTACCCTACAAATTCCCTCGTACATAGATAGTAGAAATTCTTCTTAAATTGTTTGCAGGAAGTTAAGCCGCACAAAAATATAGTCCACGGAAATCCAATATGGAAGACATACTTAAAGTAAATTCTAATCATGCAAAACTAATTAAAACTTTAACTTTTATCCATGAAAATAAGTGAAATATAGAGAATTGTTTAAAATATAACTTTATCAAACTTTCATGTAACTGACATGTGAAAAGTAGTTCTATTTATCCGCGACCTACTTACGAGGTTATTTGTAGGGTAGCGAGAATGGCCGAGTAGTTACGATTGTTATTTGTAGGGTAGCGAGAATGGCCGAGTAGTTACGATTGTTATTTGTAGGGTAGCGAGAATGGTCGAGTAGTTACGATTGCTATTTGTAGGGTAGCGAGAATGGCCGAATAGTTACGATTGGGACAAAATCGAGACATCTAACACACAAATACATGACCTCTCACTTTCGTGGCTTGATACAGACACTTCAATAAAACGTGGCGGGGTTAAACTAGTTTTATGGGATCAAACCTCCCGGGCCCTTTTAGTGAAATGACGAGAGAGCCTATTTTTAGCCATCTCATATATAGAATACAAGATACTTTCTTGTTGAGATTTTTTATTGTGATACTATTAAGTACTGTTGAATATTGATTGTGCTATGTGTACCCATGACGGTTCTCACATGCATATGATCCTCTATAGGAGCCAAAGACAGTAAATTCGGTATTTACTGCCTCTCTGCAAAACACCCCACATTTAAGTAGTTCCGACAACGAATGGTTAGCTCTGAGACAGGATAATGTATCCAAGTAGATCGACATCTCTACATGGGTTGTGTAGTGTTTTTGTCAGTTGGATAAAAATAAGTAAAAATCCTAACTAAGCGTGTTGGTCTATTACAAAACAGACATAACCTCTTTTCAACATGTTTTCCGTTTGTGTGTTTATTCCTTATTACGACATTTTCTTTACTGGACAAAGTTTAATGGAAAAATGGCGCGGTAATCAACAACATGTACATTTCATGCGTTCATTTTCTTCGATTGACGTGCTATATATAACCTTGAACTGTATCACAGAAGGAGATCTATGATAATAAAGTGCAATGTCACAGTTTTACGTCAAAGTGACATAATATATGGATGTGTTGCATGTTTACTATACTATATATTATATACTGAGTATACGTTATATTGTCAATCAGACCCGACAAAAACCGATTATGAACAAACCAGTGTCAGATTATGGCTGGTGTTGTTCCTGTAGACATTAGGCCTATGTTAATGGCTTCCGATAATTTCAAAATAAAGTTTTGCACTTAGTTAGTCACGTCTACAGCTATCATCAAACAACTTACACCAACAAACCGGACATTGAAATAGCTCTACGAAAGAAGGGGTCGGTTCGTTTACATTTTTTGTACCTTGTTTTAGTAAAGATATGAAAGGGAATATGTAATCAATAGAGTATTCAATAAAGCTTAGAATTTTATTTTTATTTTCATTAATATATATAGGTACCACAGGCACTCGAATTAAAAAAGACAGCTGGACCTAGAAACAAAAGTTAGTAGAACGAGAGAGTTGTAACACGAAATGTTGTAAAATAGGGATAAATGGCTCAAAGATATACTTTCAGACTAAGATCCATACCATAATCGCGGTAGGGACCAAATGAGGAAAAAGGAGGGTCCGGAATTCGAGTGCCTGTGATAGATACGAGTCACTTGAAATCTTTGGTGTGCGGCCAACATACCAAAGAACTTCATATATTTTAAACGATTTTAAATTAACAGAATATATATGATCATGCTACATTCAATGTAAGTAAATACCAACCGTGGGAGGGTATCACCATCATATGTAGCTGGTAATTATAATCATTTAAAACCATGCATTGCCCACTGAAAAGGGTAGACTGTATATTTCATTTATCGGGGTGATCGGGACACAATGGATATACATATTGGTAACGAATATCGCTATATTTTTGAAATTCGAACTTTTCATCAGTTCTATAAAAATGGACATGTAAGTTTATTCATTGGTTTAAACAATATTTTATTTCATATAAATGATGTACATAGTATACAAATACAATTTACAAATCACAATAAAATGTATTTAAAAACAAGTGGAACTGCTTTTGTAAGTTTTTCTCCATAAATACTTAAATACAAACATGAAATATTTACTTATTTATATTCTAATTGTTTTTAAGTTTTTAATTAATCTTTATGGAATATGCTAAATTATTTATGCAAACACATAACAATTCACCCGAAAATAAAAACTAGCTAAAGGTGGCAAAGGACGTCACATATAGCTTTCGGCTCACCTCGGACGATTTCGCTACCACATATTGAATGTCATGTAAACGTACGAGGTTTTCCGAGTGACATAGCCGTTACTATACACTCTGTGACGTTTATTGTTTTGTTGCTAGAAAGTTCTCCTGGCGGCAAGTACAATTAAACCTATTGATGTACAAAATCTGTAAAGAAGCTAAAACAACGAAGAAGTTTAAAGGACAAAGACAACAAGGTAAGGTGTTATGATTTAATCTTTTTTATTTACATTGCCGGCTTTAAATTGTTTATTTGTTGAAAACATATCTTCTTGAAAACTTAAATTAATAGATCTAATACAAATGCTAGTTTGCCATCAGGCATCCGGCGGGAGGATAGATTATTTCGTTCTTGGTGATTGACAAATATATTTTGGGTGATCCCTCATAGACTCCAGCTTTTAAACAATAATTTATAAATTGTTCGGGATTAGTTTGCACTTCCGAATCCAATTGACATCAAATTCTGTTTTCTAATTTTGATTGTTCTGTTTTTTTATTTAGATAAACCATGTTAACAATATTATGTATGATAGCTTCAGTAGTCAGGATCATATATAAAGACCTGAAAAAGGCTGAAGGTGACTATTGACTATTTAGTGATTTGCATTTTATTTTATTTATTTTCATTTTTGTTGGAACACGACAAAAAATTAACACTCTATTTTTTGACATGCGTGTTATAACTATGTTCTAAAATAAACCTGACCTTTCTAAAAATCAACCTGACCTTTCTAAAAATAAACCTGACCTTTCTAAAATAAACCTGACCTTTCTAAAATAAACCTGACCTTTCTAAAATAAAATAAAATCATAATGTAATTATGCAACTGTGAGAAAAGTAGAATTTTGTCTTGGGGAATATTTCAACTTTTATTATGAATGATGTACCATACGTACAACATTTTACAGTGGTACAATTAAATTAGATATAGAACTTGGGTCTGTATAACAATACTCCAAGAGAAACTCGTTTATGTCTGTGTGGTAATATGAGCGCTGTTGAAAACGAATATCATTTTGTTTTAGTTTGTCCTGCATAAAGATATGTACGGACACATTTGTACACATAAATACTACTGCTCTTGGCCAAATAAATATACACTATATCATCTGTTACAAGCTGGCCAAAAAGGTGTTCATACGAATTATGTCATTATTTGAAGCTGAAGGCAGCATGGAAAATAAGATGTCCAAACTATTGATTAAGATTATTATCATGATACATGCATTATGCCAATTATATTGTTCTTTGTCGTTTGTCATTGTGTCATATTTGTACATATTTATTTTGATTTCCATAACAAATATTCATTCATTCATTCATTCATTCATTCATTCATTCATTCATTCATTCGTTCATTCGTTCGTTCGTTCGTTCGTTCGTTCGTTCGTTCATTCATTCATTCATTGTTGAATAAGAATTTGGTTATCAACACTTTCATTTCTTGCCTCTGTACTTTGGTGATGGAGTATTGCAGAGTAAGTCGAAGTTCTACCGAGGAGGACACAACAGAGCGTCTGTATAAAATTTGGTAAAATTTCTGTCTGGATGTACCAGTTGAGCACACCCCACGGTTGGAAAATACAAAAAAATGTACGTAAAAATTATTCTAAAAAGGATGATTGTCACTTATTGAATTTTCATGACCTATTAGCACACACCGTTATTTCATAAATTTTTTGCTTATTTAATTTTAAATGATGGAACGTTATGTTATTTCCAGTTTACGCACCTTTAGTTAGAAAAAGTTTTCCACCAGACGTTGACATGTTTGGAATTAAGATTGAAGAAAACAACTGGACAACTTTTAACCAATCATATGGCAGCCTAAATTCCAGTCCTCCTCCAACAGAATCACCAGAGGAGGGGGACAGCAGTTTATATTATTGTTCACTTAAGGTAAATCTTATAGATCTAATTCTGTAACACAGTTGTATTAAATATAGAACCTATACTACTGTGTAGTTGTTAGTGAGGACAGTTTTATAAAAATACAAACACTTTCAGCATTACAGACTTTTTTCACATTTATTTTTATTTTTTGCAAAATACTTGCCATGTTTAGTTATATAGAATTATATATAGATAGCTGTGCATCTCTCGCTATATATCGCGCCATTTCGTTGTCGGAACTATTCCAATAACGAAATGGCGCGAAATATAGCGAGAGTGAAATTAAAAACGATAATTTCACTGTGAAATTATCGTTTTTATCTAAACCGGAAAATTCTGTAATTCTACGGAACACACATAATATAGTGTAATTAAACTCATTTTATATTAAATTCGATTCGAAACATTTTTGTTGTCTATATAATAAATACTATAACTAATTGACGAGTTTTATTATCAACAATATAGATCCAAGTAACTGAATGTAATTAGTATTGGAGAGAGAAAGTTTTGGTACGCATACCACAGACAGCGTTGATTCCTTCTTATGCGACTGACAACTATTCTAATCAAAACCTTCCATAACTAACCCAACACTAAATGTTTCCCAATTTCAAATCCTTATAGGGGCCCAGGTGGCTTAATGAGTTAGGTCGTTGGATCTTAACAACTCATACACGCCTATCATCAATACGGCGTGGATTCGCGCCCGGCTTTGTAAGTCACAAAAAAGGTGCACTCGACTCGCAGCCGCAAGTGATAAAGTTTACCAGTTGCTTGCCCATGGTCGGTACCCCGGCTTCCTCCACCACTAAAACTGGTCGCCACGATATAGCTGAAACATTGTTGAAAGTGGCGTCAAAACACCAAAAATCAAATTCAAATCAAATCAAATCCTTATAAGAGACCGTCGTGTTTGTGATTGTATGGTAGTGGGACTCACAACCACCCATACAACCAGCACACATCACCAACGTTGCGAGGTAGAATCCCGCTCAGTCGAGGTGTACTCGACACAACACCATGAGATTAATTTGTCAGTACTTTATGATAGGTTGGTAAATTTTGCCGGGTACTCCATCTGTAAATCTGACCGCCATGATATAACTGAAATACATGTATTTTGAAAATGGCATTACGCACATTACACCAAACCATCAAATCCTTAGAACTGGAGTGTTATCTGCATTTGTCAAAACGAACAAGGTTAAATAAAACAGACGAAAATAGTTCAATTTTAATAAGCAAACAATCGTTGTACATTCATACATAAATATGCAACAGTCTAAATACCAAAGAAATGGAATACGATTATATAGTTATGTGATAATGTTTAAACCTAAACCAAATAAACCCCAAACAAATCAAAAGGCTGTCGGTAGCTTGCTCGGATCACCTAAATTCTCAAAAGCTTTGCTAGCCGTTTCGGGAGACCTATCAACTTCCTTGAACAAATTCCCTACCGAGTTATCTATGAAACGGTTTATCCTCGAGTACCTGTCAAAGCTTTTTTTCGAGAACCAGCCAACATGATCCATAATTTCACCCATTTTCTCACTCCCGGAAGCTGCCAAAGTGACCGCACAACCGCCACGCAATGAGTGTGGTGTTTCACCTTCATCAATATTTAAAACTCCAAGGTATAATTCAAGCCTGCTATACATGGTTGAATGAGACACGGGAGATTCTAGAACATGTTTTTTATCACCTCCCAAAATCCTAAACAAATATCCATTGGATAAATCCACCCCCATATCTTTAACACCAGCAACGTATTTTTGTAGCGCGAATACGGGACAGACAGAATGGTCATCTAACCTCACAACTTTAAACTCATTTTTTCTACCATTACTCAAGGTTTTCCCAACCGTGTGCGTAACCAAGAAACCTTCATCATTATGCAAGCACTTGAACTCTTGTGACAAACATCGGCCGAGATCAGCTGCCCTATCGCCAGCAAAAAAACTGAAGTTTTAAAAATGCTTGGTCCCGAAGTAATACAAATCTTTTAGAAAAATTTCCCCCTTGAAGTAGTTGAGAGTCTATGTACAAAGCTATTTTCCGTAATTTCTCAAAAAACAAAGGTTTTGCTTGTTTCACTACCATATGAGATACCGCCTGTTCAAATTTTATTGCATCCAAATATTTGGTAACCTTTACACTACATGCCGGATTTCCAAACATCAACTCATCATTCCATTTATCTCCTCTTTCATAACATTTAAAAATTGATTTGAGTTGACTGATGATTGACTGGACTGTACATGAAGACAGCCTTAAAGGACAGTCACATTCATAAATACCCGACTTTCCCAAATTAGGACAATTGATACCATGAATTTGTGTTTTACCCATATTATCTTTATGCACGATAAATTTCCTAACATCGTCCAAACCTGCATTTTTTATAGTTTTTGAGTAGTTCAACAACAATTTGGAAAAATCTTTCTCAAGCGAAGATTTCTTATTAGCATAAGAAGTGTTTTCAACCAGATTATCTAAATATCGTAGTCGTTCTTCTGACATATAATCAAACACACCATAACATTTCTCGCTATCACTCGAAAACTGGCTACCACAAGATTGACAAAACCTTGAGCCCTCGTCGTTCGGATAAGCACACGACTGGCAAGGTATAGCAGGCTTCCAAATTCTAGGAATTCCAAAAGCTACCTAAAATTAGAAAACAAGTTTTGCAGCAAGGAGTTTCCATACAAGTTTTCTAGGTAGAAAACCTTTCTTAGTAGGCCCAAGAATCACTGATTCATCGCCTATACCCCCCAAGGTCACGTAGTCCGTAACAAATGACCAAAGTTTAGGCCACCAAGAAGGCAGGGGTGAAAATTCTGGAAATACTACCGTGCAGGTTTTTGGCCTCTGCTCAACCAAAAATTGCAGAATAGCAGACAATAAACAAAAAGGGGGAAATACGTAGGGATTAACCTCTAGAGTCAGGTTTTGAGCAAAAACATTAACCTTTGATAAGGATGGGCAAGGGCACGGCGTGAAATGTTTCAACGGGGTTCCTTCTGAATCGCACATTACGTTGGAGTCTAAGGCCATTAAATCGACAGTATGTGGGCCAAACCTGTTTTGAATAAGTTCCCACGTCTTTAATGAAAGCTTGCAATCTTGTAAACTTAATGTTCTGGACCCAAAGTCAGCTGGGTTTTGGCTAGTTGAAATGTAACACAAATGTAGATCAACATTTTCCTTCTTGCAAATTTCAAAAATTGACTTCATGATATCGTTTAACTCGCTACACCTACAACCCATTCCTTCCCAGGCAGCAACAACAGCCTGGTTGTCAACAAATACATCAACTCTATGATTCGCCAAACGTTCGTGTAAAGACAACATGGTCTAAAACAAGGCATCCCCCTCTTTGAGATGGATAGGGCGCTTATCATTGGATTCAAACAAATTCCCCAGTATTTCCTCATGTTCAACAACCGCAGACCAACGGTAAGAAGATGCATCTGTTGCCATAGTAATCTACATATGCTTTTCACTTTGCCAAGGGACAAATCCCTCCCATTCGTCCAGAAACGCCCAATGTAAGATTTCATCTTTTAACTTGCCCTTGATCGGAATTGATCTACTATTTTTAATTGACCTCCCTATGGCTAAATTTGCTTCACGTATGAATAACCTAGCCGCCGGAACGGCTAACATGAAAGAAACACACTTTCCAGTGAAACGCTGCAGTGTTCTCAACGAAACGACTTCTCGGGCCAAGATAAAGTTTCTAATGATCGCAAAGGATCGTCTTTTCTTTTCTAGGAGAACGAAAGCCTGTTTGACGGAGTTGATTAACATCCCTAGGAAAAGCAGTACCTGATTTGGTTCAAACACAGATTTCTTGAGACCAATAAAATAACCAATTCTTACTAATAATTCACAAACAATAAAGAGTGGTTTATAAGCATTGAAAACGCGGGTTGGAGAAGTGCTGCAAGAGAACTCTGAAATAAGTCTATCATCTATGTACTGAAGACATGGAACACCCAATTTTCTACAATAACTAGTGGCGACTAGCCCTGTTGTGTGATAAATGTAAGCGCTTGTTTTAAAACCGAATGGGATTGTGTTAAATACCAAATACCAACCACAAAATTGGACGCCAAAATAAGTTCTTGAATCTTTGTGGACAAAAATATGGTCATACCCGGATTTGTCATCTACAGATACCATGAAAGAATTTTTCTCAATTAACCTAGGCACCTCCTTTAACGTGTCCAAAATAAAAGGCTCTACCACCCACAAGTTAAAAAAACGCTCGTCATGACAAAGACGCGGTTTCGTCTCCTCTATAGTAAGAGGCATAACCAAATGTGGTGGCTCGCACTGACCAAATGGACATGGATCCATTCTTTACACGATTTAAAAGAGTACTATTAATAAATTCCACATGGTTTTTACAAATGGGGGAATTAGGTAGATACATGAAAGGCGGCTTGTCAGCATCGTAACATTTACCCTTAAAGTTACCCTTAAAATGTCTAAAGAACTTTCTAATATCGACACCATTCTCTAACCAGTCCATAACTTCGGAAGATGGACTAATTTCCCGCCAAGCATCCAAATGATTGTGTAAGTTTCCTGCTGTGAAAAAATCTGGGTCCCGAAACGGTAAGTTTTCAAAATCAAAATTCTCACCTTGAGCAACACTTTCAGCCCTCGTAAAGGAGAATGGAGGTTGGAGAGCCTCTCCTCTGTAATTTACCCACTTATCTATATTATTTTATAACTAAACGAGACTTACCTTGGTTAAGGTGAAGTTCAGTTATAATTCTATGTAGTCATTCTTCCACTGAAGGGATTAGGTGAGATGTACGTTGCGCAGGTGTAGCTTCAGTATTCAAAGTCGAAGGGATTGTGCAAATCCTCTCAAGAAAAGTTGGTATCCACACAGCATACAATCCAAAACAGAGGGAGGGAAGCTTATCAAAAACATACGGGTGGGCACGTAATCCCTTCAGTGGAAGAATGACTACATAGAATTATAACTGAACTTCACCTTAACCAAGGTAAGTCTCGTTTAGTTATAAATTCTATTACGTCATTCCACTTCCGGGATCAGGTGAGACTTCAAAGCGCACAAACCCTGAGAATGATAAAAACCATCACCAACAAAATCCAAATAAGTAAGTCCCTCCTATATACAGCAACTCAAATTACAAGTCTATTTACATTTTGAAAATAGCATTATGAAACCGTTGGTTTTCCATTTTGATGGGCTTCTTGTAATATTTGGCAAAAGTTCGAGCATTAGTCCAACCTGCTCTTTGCATGGTTTTTTCAACTGGAATAGCATTCTGATAAGCCTTAGAAACAACTGCTGATCTAGTACTATGTGATGAATAAGATTTGAGATCTATTCCTGAACCTGACATAACAGTTTTAAGCCATCTACTAATAGTTTCACGTGATACAGGTCCAAACGGCTTCACATAACTTATAAATAAATTCTTACAATTACCACGGAGTTTTTCAGTCCTTGATAAATACTCCTTCAACACAAAAATAACACATAATCTCCTGTCTGGAGGATACGAAAAAAGTTATAAAAAAGCCTCATTATATCCAGGCCTACTCTGTTTTAGTAAACCAGAATAAAATAAAGTAAAATACTTAGCTCCTTTAACCATATTGTCAATTCCTAATAAATGTAGAGACTGTGTTCTACAAGCTGATGATAAA
>MJUT01011585.1:1309952-1322153 GCA_002080005.1 Gigantidas platifrons
CAATATACAATTTTATTGTCTTGTCTTGTACCATTGACAGATCGTAATCCATAATCGCAAGGGTTTTTTTTTTAATGCGTCGACATAACGGACATATGGCGACAGGGACATTACCCTTGACCGTACGTCCGTTCAATTTTTTTTCAAATGCCCAGCTGTATGACCATGGGGTATTAAGTGTTACCCTTGACCGTCCGTCCGTCCAATTTCAGTTTTCGGACAATAACGTACATGTAGGAATTGTTTATCAGATTGTTTTCAAATTTTGATATGTTCTTTTTTTAGGCCAAATAAATTTAATATTTAGATTCTCATCCCCTCCCCATTGTTTTTTGCTTCATTTCATAATTTATCTCACATTTTCAGATATTTTTTTTTTAATTCCTAGTGATTTTATGAATATTGGCAAAAACTAAATTCTGCCCGCCCTCCTCTATTTCAGGTGATTAAATCGCCAGATCATGAAAACAAACTTATTTGTACCCGATTTTCAACAGAACAAACAAGTTTTTCACTTGATTTCCGACACAAATTATTTGTTTACATGAAATTTTAAAGCAAATATTTTAAACCATGCCCCCCCTCCCCACCAACATTTTGCAGAAAATACCTATCATTTTTTTAATTTCCCCACATAGTTCAACAACAGACACAGGGCCTTGTCACTATCCACGTAAATATACTATCAATGTATAAGTTTATGTTTATACATTATATTTACGTGGATAGTGACAACGCCCTGTGCAACAGGTAGGCATTCTTTGACAGAAATATGCATGCATGTATAATGAAATATTGCCTTCAGTGCTGACAAATTCCACTTCCGCACGGGGACATGAATATATATATATTTAGATGAGTGATATGGAAATACAATGCCTTTTATTGGATTGAATTATTTCGTTTTCGATCTGTAAAACGTGATTTGCAAACTTGCATGTCATCATTCGGTCCTCCGGTCGCCATCTTGAAACCCTACAAACACTGGCTGGCGGCTGGGTCTGTCGGGTAGCTGGTTCAGAGGTCAAATTACGTCACTCGAGTCAAACCTCTCGGTGTTTACTTCGATCTCTCCTGACTAGAGTTTCGTCCCGAGTTCCATGTAAAAACGACCATTGAAACGAAGTAAACGTTTTATTCGAGCACACCTCGAGTTTAAATTGCCGTTTTCAATACACGTGCAGAAAATATCTTCCACAATCAAATATAACTCAATGTCAACGAAAATATCATGTAAAAGCATGAGATCAATAAATATAGTATAACTAATCGTAGATTTTGAATATCAAAATAAGACCACGAGAGACCGAAGTACGCATAAGGATTTAAACGAGTGGGCGGAACTTGTTCCGTCCACGAGTTTAATCCTTAATGCGTATTCGGTCACGAGTGGTCTTATTTTGATATTCAAAATCTATGATTAGTTATACTGTTTATTATATAGACTTCCAAAATGTCTTTTATATTATTTTATTTAATTTGTATATTTCATTCCACGCGTATGAATCTACGAGCAATGATAGTGTGTAATCAATATGGCCGCACATTCAAGTGTTGTCGCTTCGATGAAAAAAATTGGAAATTTAAATGAAGGACGAGTTTCTGAATTTTATTTGAATATGGGCGGATTTGTAAAGTTGTTGTGGAAAAATTCATTGCAATTGTGACTAATGTCAGTCCGATTTATCTGAGGAACCAGGCACGATGTGTTATTATTGTCCGAGTCGTGTGTATTTCATGTGTAACAAAATTCGAACTAAGGAATGAATCAATGTGCTCAAATGAAACGTTTTGAAATCTACCCGACTGGGCTTTAGTTTGAAATACATTTTCATTTGTATTGCCATTGGAATTTGGAACATTTGTTTGGGCATCTAGAATATTAAATTCTTGCATTTCCACATTTTCCAAGTCAAAATCATTTTCTTCTAAAAATTTGGAGACTACAGCTGCCGTATATGCGTCAAAATGATCAGACGATTTTTTTTTTTTTTTTTTTTTTNAGGAGTGGTGAAAGGAATTAGGAAACTGACAATCTACAATGCACTTTTAACAATGCCGTTGTTTGTTTATATTTAAATCTGTTGTGTTATGCTAGTGAAATGATTCGATTTAGAATAAGCAAGTGTTCGATTTTAATGTATCAATAAAATGATTCAATTAAAATAATTTATAAAACTACTAAAACTTTTTCATTTGTTTAATTGTTCAGTTTACAATCATGTGTGTATTCACCGTAACACAACAAGGGACGTAACCACTACACTTAAAGTTGTCTAAAAGTAGTTCTGGCGGGAAAAAACTGATATTTCACATGTGAAATATCGGAATTTATTTCACGGATAAATCTCCATAATTCACACCTATCTATATAATAAATGGTAAATAAACTTCCATATCAAAGTAATTTATTTTAAACTGTATATATTAACCAACAAAATGAAACTTGAATAAAATCTGTAAGTTAGAATGCACAATATCTGAATTGTATACTCCTTTTTACTGACAAACAAATAAAATCGCAACAAAATCGAAACGACACCGTCCTTAAATATAAAACGGATGGCATCATCCGTAAATAAATCAATCTAAAACGGACGATACCATCCACCGACAACAAATTCAAATAAAAAAGGGGGACGACACCGCCCTCGAGCATATAATTATTTCCACAACGGACGTCACCATCAGTAAAACTACAGAAAAATACGGACTACACCATCCGTAAAAATTCGGAAAATAAGGACTACACCATCCGTAGAACTACGGGATAATTCAAAACACGACTACACCATCCATAAAACTACGGGAAAATATGGACCTCACCATCCATAAAACTACAGAAAAATACGGACTACACCATCCGTAAAACTACAGAAAAACACGGACTACACCATCCGTAAAACTACAGGCAAATACGGACTACAACATCCGTAAAACCACAGGAAAAATACGGACCACACCATCCGTAAAACTACAGAAAAACACGGACGACAACGATCGTAAAACTACAGAAAAATACAGACGACACCATCCGAACAAATTACCGTAATAATGCGGACTACACCATCCGTAAAACTACAGAAAAACACGGGCGACACCAATGGTAAAACTACAGAAAAACACGGGCGACACCAATGGTAAAACTACAGAAAAACACGGGCGACACCAATGGTAAAATTACAGAATATACGGACGACACCATCCGTAAAACTACAAGAAAATACGGAATACTCCATCCGTAAAACTACAAGAAAATACGGACTACTCCATCCGTAAAACTACAGAAAAATACGGACTACACCATCCGTAAAACTACAGAAAATACGGACTACACCATCCGTAAAACTAAAGATAAATACGGACGACACCATTCGTAAAACTACAGATACGTACGCGGACGACACCATCCGTAAAATTACAGAAAATACGAACGACACCATCCGTAAAACTACAAGAAAATACGGACTACTCCATCCGTAAAACTACAGAAAAATACGGACTACACCATCTGTAAAACTACAGAAAATACGGACTACACCATCCGAACAAATTACAGAAAAATACAGACGACACCATCCGTAAAACTACAGAAAAATTCGGACGACACCCTCCGTTAAAATTAAAAGAATACGCAGACAGCACTATCTGCAGAAAAGAAATATTAAAAAATGAAAGCGTACTTACATTGAAAATTAAAACTGTTTCCGACTAATAAAAAGTAATGCCACGTGGACCGCGTGAAGCATGCAGTGTAGGAACAAAAGAGGACAGAGGCACGTCTGTCCTAGGCGACTGCTGCTCGAAAAGTGAGATAATTACTAGGGTCTCGTGACTTCTCACGTGATGTCACTTAGGATATGTCACTCATGACCAAATAACGTTGTAACTCACTCATGCACTGCGCGCATTCGTGAGTTACTGCGTTATTTGGTCATTCGTAACATATTTTTGATCATGAAACTCGTCAATTAGTTATAGTATAAGTATGCAATTTTATGTTTTCATTTGGTAACTTATTAGTTTTACAATTGTTACTAATATTATTTATTTTCCCAACACTTGACCAGGATGGTAAAACTGATGTTTACCGCAAAAACAAACTGTATTTCTAAAAATATTTTAGTGGTGTAAAGAAAACAGAAATATTTTTTTCATATTTTTGTTTATTATAAATGTATCACAATAGTAACTATTGTTTACATGTTCTACCAATTTAATTAATTACCATGCATTATAATTTTAGCGAGGTGTAAAATCCACACTTCGAACCACTGATAGACGGGTGAAGAAACGAGTAAGGTTTTCTTCGGAGATAGAAATCACTCGTTCCTTCACAACAGAAAGAAAACAAGATGGCGGTTGTTTAATTGTGTAAAAAAAGGGTTCCTCCTGAAAACAGTTCGGATTTTTTATTTCCCTGTGTGTATCCCACATTATCGTGTCAAAAGTGGCATTTGTTTTAAATACCGTATTTATCCATATATAAAACACACTTTCCAAAGTATAACAATGAATAATACTAAATAATGGTCGTTTCTAAATTCACCATTATAACAAAAAAATGTGTTTAAAGGAAAAAAGTGTGTCCAGTAAAATTTGTTGAAAAGTGTTCACCATTTCTTCTGAAAATCTAACAGAACGTGAGAAATCGACTAAAAATCCTCAGAAAAACTATAGATATTCGTCACTACAAACAACACACCATGAATGCTCCAACAATACAAACAACACTTCGTGAATGCTTACATAGTACTTACAACACTTCATGAATGTCCCAACAATACAAAAAACACTTCATGAATGCTCCAACAATACAAACATCACTTCATGAATGCCCCAACAATACAAACAACACACCATGAATGTTCCAACAATACAAACAATACTTCATGAATGTTCCAACAATACAAACAACACACCATGAATGTTCCAACAATACAGACAACACTTCATGAATGCTTACATAGTACTTACAACACTTCATGAATGCCCCAACAATACAAACAACACACCATGAATGCTCCAACAATACAAACAACACTTCATGAATGCTCCAACAATATTAACAACACTTCATGAATGCTCCAGCAATACAAACAACACACCATGAATGTTCCAACAATACAAACAACACTTCATGAATGGTCCAACAATACAAACATCACTTCATGAATGCTCCAACAATAAAAACAACACACCATGAATGTTCCAACAATACAAACAACACTTCATGAATGCTCCAACAATAGAAACAACACTTCGTGAATGTTCCAACAATATTAACAACACTTCATGAATGCTCCAGCAATACAAACAACACACCATGAATGTTCCAACAATACAAACAACACTTCATGAATGGTCCAACAATACAAACATCACTTCATGAATGCTCCAACAATACAAACAACACACCATGAATGTTCCAACAATAGAAACAACACTTCATGAATGCTTACATAGTACTTACAACACTTCATGAATTCCCCAACAATACAAACATCACACCATGAATGCTCCAACAATACAAACAACACTTCATGAATGCTCCAACAATACAAACATCACTTCATGAATGCTCCAACAATATTAACAACACTTCATGAATGCTCCAGCAATACAAACAACACACCATGAATGTTCCAACAATACAAACAACACTTCATGAATGCTCCAACAATAGAAACAACACTTCGTGAATGTGCCAACAATACAAACAACACACCATGAATGTTCCAACAATACAAACAACACTTCATGAATGCTTACATAGTACTTACAACACTTCATGAATGCCCCAACAATACAAACAACACACCATGAATGTTCCAACAATACAAACAACACTTCATGAATGCTCCAACAATATTAACAACACTTCATGAATGCTCCAGCAATACAAACAACACACCATGAATGTTCCAACAATACAAACAACACTTCATGAATGCTCCAACAATAGAAACAACACTTCGTGAATGTTCCAACAATACAAACAACACACCATGAATGTTCCAACAATACAAACAACACTTCATGAATGCTTACATAATACTTACAACACTTCATGAATGCCCCCCAACAATACAAACAACACACCATGAATGCTCCAACAATACAAACAACACTTCATGAATGCTCCAACAATATTAACAACACTTCATGAATGTTCCAGCAATACAAAAAACACACCATGAATGTTCCAACAATACAAACAACACTTCATGAATGCTCCAACAATAGAAACAACACTTCATGAATGCTCCAACAATAGTAACAACACTTCGTGAATGTTCCAACAATAGAAACAACACTTCATGAATGCTCCAACAATAGTAACAACACTTCGTGAATGCTCCAACAATAGAAACAACACTTCGTGAATGTTCCAACAATAAAAACAACACTTCGTGAATATTCCAATAATAGAAACAACACTTCATGAATGTTCCAAGATTGTAATTCGAGACAAATATATCAATGAACTATCTAAGTAAGTTAACCAGATACAGAAAAAAAAACAATTACAAGACCATGTGTACAGAGATACAGAGAAACGTAACAAGATATTATCAATATATACAAACAGAGTTTTATTTCATCAATTGTAGTCAGGAGGACTCACTCTTTTGTTAATAATTTTGATAAAATTTACACAAACAAGATGTTGTTTAATTTTTGATGGCATAATCTCTTTGAAGCATAACATATTGGGCTTTCTGTGGATTTTTTTTTCTTAATAAGCAATTTTCTTTCATTTGCAAAAAATTGACACTTTAGAATATAGTGAAATTCATCACCAAAGAAGGCCCATCGTCATCAGTTATCAAGAGGGGGATTAGGGTCTCATTAGCCAGTTTAAAACCGCAACATTTTGGTGCCTGTCTCAAACCAGGACCTGGATTTACATCGTCATATGTCCTGGTCTTTTGTTGGTGTTCAGTAAGTTAAGGTGAGAGGGGAGTGTTCGTTTTGTTGATATTGTTGATCTTTGCTGTTTATATATTTTTTTCATAATCAGACCCTGACCTCAAAGACCAGGAACGCTCGACTTGTCCAACTCGGACGGCATGTCATGATGTCTTTTCCTTTTAATGCGTAAAATAAATACTATTCTATAATGTGTTCACTGAGTGATTGTTGTTTAACGCCAACTTTGTAAATTACAGTAGCAAGTGATAAAGTTTACCAGTTGCTTGCCCAGGGTCGGTGTCTCTCTACGGGTACTCCGGCTTCCTCCACCACTAAACTGGTCGCCATGATATAGCTGAAATATTGCTGAAAGTGGCGTTAAAACACCAAAAATCGAATCAAATCATATCACAATGAGTGAAGGTGTGAGACGATTGTCCGTTTTGTTGATATTGGTGGACTCGTTGACTATTACTGTCTACACTCTCTTGTCATAACATATAGTTTTCAGTCCCAGACCTCTTGAAAAATCAAAGAGAAAATCTTCGTAAGAAACTAACAGTTGTTATTAACCATCTGGTTTCGTTTGTTTTTCAAGAAGATAGAGGTAATGAACTTCTCAGTATAATGTTGTGTTGATAATGTTGAGGAATATGCAGCTCTTTTTTTAATTATATTTTTGTGACGGTAGGTGCTACGGTTCCGCAGCTAATGGAACGCCTATCTCTCTTTTTTATAACTATGGAATGGGATGCAACTCTTAATTAATCTAGCGACTTGTAGGTTGCTTTAAAGCTACTTTAAACAGTATTTCTGTTATATCGTGGCGGTCAATTTTATTGGTGGAGGAAACCGGAGTACCCTGAGAAAATCGCCGACCTGCCGCAAGTCACTTTTAAGTAATTGTATTTTTATACCTTGTATTAAGTATAGAAAAATTATGCAATAACTTAAATTCATTCACATGATATGTATATTTTAGCATTGAAGTTTTTGTCTAGAGAATAAAACGTCGATTTTATTATCTGATTGGTCTATGGTGTACCTTTCACAGTTTGTTATTTTCTGAACATCCTACTTCCTATTTAAACTGATTAGTCATCATACCCAATCAGGAAGGTGTGGAAAACAAGAGAAAACATTGACGGTATGACGTCACTGAATCTATGTTAGACTCAATCTAATTAAAATTACACTTCCACACTTGCTTCCTATTTTATATCGCGGCAACTACAAAAACACAACCGATAGAAAATAAGGAACAAGTGCGGAGATCTAATTTTAATTCACAGCTTTATACTAATTGTTATAGATTTAAAACATTTCTATTTGAAGTCCCTAACCAATACAAGATTCCAACGGCGCTGTACTTCCGTGAGGAACACGTTTATTGATTGCTCCAATCTTTACAACAGCGATACTTTAAATAATTATCACATACTGTAGTTTCTTTTTCCGGATTCTTTCCTTATTTCTGTTTTGTAATGAGTCTCGCATTATCTTGGAATGACTTTGATGTTTTATTTTCTTGTGTCTTATTTACATTATTCATTTCTATAGAAAATAAGTCAGTGTTGTACAACGTATGGCTTTGAATACAGAATGATAATGGGCGTTGTTTTTGTGACTAGTATTAACAATGTCAAACAGCACCAGTGGTATAATTGTTAAGAGTGCTCGAGTCGAGTGAGGTAGATCGTGGGTTCGAACATGGGTCGGGTCAAACCAAAGACAATGGAATTGGTAATTTGCTGTTTTTTTTAATAAGCACGTAGCATTAAGGATTAAGAGCAAGGCTAATTTACTCGAAGTCGGAATAATGTGTACGGGTGGAGCGACATGTCTACCCGTGTGCTGTGGTTTTTAAGTGAACTAGCACCATAGAAATCCAACTTTGCATATTGGTCTTGTACAAAGCAGACATCATTTCATCGAATGTAACTATAGTTTCCAACAGGAGTACAGGTGGAAATTACTCACTTAATGTTAAACAACAATCAATCGCCAATATAATGAACCTTGGTGCTAGTCAAAATATATCTATGTTGAATCCTTAATTTATATATTTTATGATAGTAGGTATTTCATTATGTGATTAGAATTTCGCACCATGTGTTATGTTGCTTTCAGTGTAGTATTTAGAACAATAGTTTGAAGTTTAAGATACGAAAGTGATCATGAATAAAGATGTTGTAAGTCGGAAAACAGACAATACAATGACCAAACGAAAAAAGGCAAACAATGCTCAACAATGTAATGCATATAAACCTGTTCGCCCGACCCCTCTGTCTATCGATGACTTTTGGAAAGCGCAAAAAACATTGTTCTTCAATAGTGCCATCACGAAAATGTTTATCAAAATATTATTTCTGGCCATTGTCAAGTTCAGTATATTTTTTTTACGTTTGTATTGGCATTAGATAAAGTAATGTCAGAAATACTTCCGCTTCTGCAAATTTAATTGTTAAGTCTTCTGAAGTAACAAACTAAGAACCAGTCATTAACAACGACTTAGAATCGTTCAATGTATAATTTTAATTCATCTATCCATTCTACCAACGAATCAACATCAGATGACGGTATGGCGTAGCTGAATCTATGTTAGACTTTACTTTTATTTCACAGCTTAATACTAATCGTTATAGATTTAAAACATCTCTATTTGAAGTCCCTAACCAATACAAGATTATAACGGCGCTTTACTTCCGTTTACACTGCTCAACAGTGATACTTATAATTATCACGTAGTTTCTTTGTCCGGGTTCTTTCCTTATTCCTGTTTGTACTGAGTCTCACTTTGTCTTGGAATAGCTTTAATGTTTTATTTGCTTATGTCTTATTTAAATTATTCATTTCTATAGAAAATAGATTGATATTATACTTTGTATAGCATCAAATACAGAATGATAATACACGTTGCAAGACTAGTATCTAAAATGACAAACCGCATCTGTGGTGTAATGAGTTAGCGTTTTCTCCTCGAGCGCGATAGATCGTGGGTTAAAAAGACAATACAATTGGTATGTATTGCTTCTCCTCTAAAGAGCAAGACTGGTTGGTTCAGAGTCAGAGTTGGCTTACGATTATGCGTCCGAGTGGAACGAAATGTTTATCTGTGGAGTTGCTTCAGTTGGTTAACAGCAAGAACAATCCAACGTAGCGTGTTGGTCTAGTACAAAGCCGACATTATTATCATCTTATCAAATGTAACAATCATTCTCCAATATAATGACATTGGTACTAGCCAAAATACCTGGTACATCTATCCTGTATCCTTAATTTAGAATTTGTTGTATGTGATTAGAATTCCACACAGTGGAATGCTTTGTTTTCATTGATATGAAATTTATATTTAGAAGAAAAGGGATGACGAGTAAGATGCGGTAAATCGGAGAACAGACAATACAATGGCCAAAAGAAACGGACAAGAGGACAATCAATTATTTTCAACATAACAATGCACATAAATCTGTTCGCACGACGACTCCTCCTTCCCATTCCTAACCCTTTGCCTATGGATGTCTTTTGAAAAGTTAGAAGTGACAAATAAACGTAGAGTCTGTCATTAATAATGACATTGAATCGTCCAATGTATAATTTAATTCACATATCCATACCACAGACGAAGTGACATCAGACGACGCTTCCTTAAGTCTCGGGAGGAGGAATTTTCACAGTCCATCTATTGTGGCAACATTTTGTCTTTCACAGTCCATCTATTGTGGCAACATTTTGTCTGCTTCCACATCATCAGTTATGTAGTGTCAACAACCCGTATAGCAATTAATAAAAACCAGATTCATTTAACAATTATAATCTTCACGCAGTATCAAGTCCTTTAATGTTTGGAACGAGTATGCAGTCGTCATCCCACCACAGCCGTAATGTTCAGAATTCAAGCTTTACATTTTTTACAGGAAACTTTACCCTTGTATTCTGTTAATGTTTCTTCCGTGCCGGGGGACAATTTGGATTTCAATCTGTAGCTTTCTTTGTGGTAGACATGATTGTACTGGAAATATACAATGACATTATTGCTGTTGAATACATCAATCTTAACACGTTGTTAATTGCAAATTACGAACATTCTTCTTAAAGGTGGTTGGTTTATGGTGTTTAACGTCACTTTCAACAATATTTCAGTTATATCGTGGCGGTTAGTTTTCTTGGTGGAGGAAACCGGAGTATCTGGAGAAAAACACCGATCTGTCGCAAGTCATTGATACATAATGTGTCTCCAAAACTTTTTCTTTATCTTTTTCTTTTTTACTTTTTTGTATTGCCTTAACAGTCGGAAAGCAAACCCACGATTTGACCGTTACGCCTATTGATTCTAAAACCACGGTGTCAGGGGGCGACAACCGTAAAAAAATCCCGCTAGGTGCCGCTTTAAAAATCCCGCAAAATTTTCAATTGGCGCTGTTGTTGGAAAAACTTGAAATAAAATATTAAATAGACAAAACTGTGATAGAAACGTTATTTTTATGAAATATTTATATATTTTTTGCACTGACTGGCTATATAAGACAAGCGACCGAGGTTAAAATTATTCAAAAACGTGTTTTGAATCGTGTATTCTAGAATGTGTAAAAACACGAGGTTCGGTTTGTTTACATTTTTCGGCCAATGAAAAAGCTGACAGAAATCTATATTAGGACATGAAATTGATGATTGAGAAGTGATATATCATCATCAACCAATAGAAAATGCTCTCTCAACTGGAAATTATACCACCCCAAACAGAAATCATTCCAGAAAGAAGATTCGACGAGGCATGTTTTTTGAAAATTTCCCCTTGTTTCAGTGTAAAATTTTGCACATTTTGGTGAACATTTCTCCCTTAAAACACCCATGGAGTGTGTATATATATGTCTGACTTTTATTAGATTTATTGATATCTTCATTTTAACCGAAAGTTTACACGAAAACTACATTATTGACATCAGTTTATGACCCCACTTTTTCCCCATCTCATCAATACACTTTGTGTAGACTGGCTAATTTCTATCAGTTACTGTTGTACATATCTAATGTGGCACTTATTTCAAAAGTAATAAATTTATCAAATATATTTAGGAATGCTGACTTTTACCTGATTTTCTTCTGCAAATCATGAAATATGTGTAACAGGTATCATTACACAATGACTTGACTCAAACAAAAACCAGTCTGTGTGTGTGTTATAAATAGAAAGTAGGCTAAATTTGTTATATGATATTTAATTGATTGAGCAACTGTGTATTTTGCAAAACTGATTTACCATAGTTGACTAGTAATGCCCCAAAA
>MJUT01011585.1:1333376-1362965 GCA_002080005.1 Gigantidas platifrons
AAAAAAAACTTGACACATCCTGTCCTCCAAATGAACATTTGCATTTACTGGTCCAAATCAAATCCTTGAATATATTTTTATATAGTTCTTTAAAAAGAACTGAAATTTTGACTGATCTTGTTGGGCCAGACGAACGGTGCTCATCGTCGGGACTGCATATCGCAAACAATACCAGTTCTGCTCATCTTCAAACGCATACATATTAAGTGTTTGTTTAACAGTTATTAATATAAGGCCATACAAAATAAATCTTTTGTTTGACAGTCACACTCAAGTGACCACATTTTAGCTTCTCCTCCATCAGACATAAGGTGACCTTAGCCAATTTTGACTATCTTGTTTAAGCCCTTTAGTTTTATTGTTCCAAAAGTTTTTTAAATAATCGGCTTTCAGATCTTATGGCTTCGAGCGTATCTGATGAAGGTTATGCTAAAAATTTGTCAAGTACAATTTCACCACTCTTATAAGTTGAAGGATAAAAAAAATGACTTTAAATTATTTTTCAAGTCTACCAGTACTTCACTATTTACAGGCAGTACTTTTTATTAAAATTTGAACAATTTTCATAAATATCTTATACAAAATTCTTTAATATCAGGAGGCACCAAAGACCATTTTAGGTGGATAAAGGTGCCTGGTACAACCCCTTATTTTATTGAAAGGCCTGCAGGTGTACTGCTAAAAAACAGTCCTCATTTTGGCCTGAAGCAAAACCATATAGCTTAATGAACCTCATAATCTTAAGGTATCATATTATTTTTAAATCAGGGAAGCTAGATTCTTTGGAAAAATTTTTTATTATTAGCAATGGGTAGGTGACATGAGTTTAATTTCTAGTTCTTTGAATTCTCTATTACTAATGATCGACAGGAATTTGAATTTGAATTACATTCCAGAAAATAAAATTACGTAATTTTTAGAAATAACAAAAATAATTTTATGAATCATGAACCATTAGCACATATCAATTGAAAAATATTAATTTTCAATTTTTGCCTTCCGAGAATTCAAAGAACTATGAGGCCTTAGCTTGGAACTGAAGTGATAAGGGAGGTACCTTGTGTTGGACAGATTGCAATACATATGCATGTATAAATACTTTAAAGAAAAATTCCTACAATAACTTGTTTTTATTCTACATGCTTTTACGGATCTCAATTTTTTTTCTTAAAATCAATAATAATAACAGTTTACACATTACCTCATAAGGAAACAACATAACTCCACAAAATACACACATATGTGAATTTATACATATATTTGTCGATGAAAAGTAAATAAATGATGTAAGGAAAATTGTGAAATACCTCAGTGAGTTTCCTCATTTTTTTAATCACATTATATCATTATAAATTTCATTCAGATCAAATTCAAAGAACTTCAGTTGTTTAGCAAAAATAAAAATTCATATGCCACTGAAGTGGTCCAACTCCCCATCAAAATATTTTCAGCATACCCCATTCATTGTTTCCTTAGTATACAAATAATATTTCATTCTAGACGTTCAAATTTACTTTAAACATATTTCATTGTCATAAAAATGGATAAGACACAAGTTGTAAAATTATGAAGTTTTCTCCAGGTTCAAATTTAAAACGTGATTTGTCACCTAAAAAATCCAGGCATACAATATTTGCAACGTATATGTATAAATTCACTTCCAAGTAAATAATCTGAACAATTTAATAATCAAAGCTCTGGGATATTGGTGCATAATAAAACTAAGCTGCAAAGGATAAGCTTAACTTTAGCTGAAAAATTCTTTTTTTTTTGGTCTCACTTTTGAAATTATCTGCCCTTCTTCAAAGACCCATTTTGCCCAGCTATTGGTGGTCTAGAAAGTTAAGAGAAAAATGCATAATTAGACAATAAAGATCCCTTTAAAAGCAGGATTCTACAATTAATCCCTTTTCCCATAAAATCATGGAAGAAAGGTCAAATAACAATGGATCACAATGTTGATCAATAATAAGTTGGGTTCGTTTTTTTTTTTTTTTCCAATAATTTTTTTTTTTATATTTTTTTTTAATCTAAATAGTTTCCATTTAATTTTTACATACATTTACTTCACCTCTACCATAAAATAAAATAATATAGATAAAGAATAAGATAAAAACTACAAGATATCTAGTAAATGAAACAAAACCCTTTCCATGGACTTCTACAGAATTGATTATAAGTATATACATGTATATAAACATTTATGGTACAACATGTATTGTATATTGTCAGCAAAATTTCAAATGGAGAGATTTTTTAATTGATCAAAAAGAAACTGAACTGTATTGAATTCTTTTCATGCTAATAGAAATAAGAAATTCTTAAATTTGTTAATTTAAATTAATACTTATTCTCAATTTTAATGGTTTACTAACGCAAAAGGTTTCCTTGTCTGCATTGTCATCAAAACTTTCGAGTACAAGTACAAAAATATCCAATCAGAACATCATATTCTATAAATACAGCATTCTGATTGGACGATTGTGGAGTATGAGCATAAAACTCATACTCAAAAGTTGTATGACCCTGATGCTCAGATTTACAGTTTGAGTTTGTCTGAACATTTTTTAGTTTATCTGAACATTTTTTAGTTTATTCAGAACATTTTTTTAGTTTATCAGAACATTTTTTAGTTTATCAGAACATTTTTATGTTTATCAGAACATTTTTTAGTTTATCAGAACATTTTTTAGTTAATATCAGAGCATTTTTTAGTTTATCAGAACATTTTTCAGATAATATAAGAACATTATTTAGTTTATCAGAACATTTTTATGTTTATCAGAATATATTTTAGTTTATCAGAACATTTTTTAGCTTGTCTGAACATTTCATCATTTTTACATTGCATGCATTCCCATTTGAGCATCTATCCATTTGTAATTTTGCCAACTACAATGTTTAACTTTATTTTTAAGTAACTTACCTTGCAAATGTTTTAAATGATATTGAATTTGGATTGAGACATAAAGGAACTTCATTGTTCTTTTGTTGTTCTAATATAAACTTGTGTAATTTTTCTGAAAAGATAAAAAAATAAATACTTCATATAGTTCAATAGAGTTATTTCCCTTTGATCAAGAAATAAAAATACAAATTCTTACATTTACATAGAGTTATTTCCCTTTGATAACAAACCACAAATGTAGACATAAAAACCTGACACATTAGAATATGTTTCTTCAATTAACAATATATACAGTATCTGACCTTCTCCTTGAGACTGATACACAATTTATTTTGGCAATTGAAGAGAAAAAAATATATGTTTTATTTCTATGGGATGTACTTCATTAAAACAGAATATGCTATCTAGATTTTATCAGAAATTCGTGTCTTAGATCTAAATCCACACCAACTGATAATATTTTATTTGGCCAGATAAATCACCTCTACCGTAATTAATTATTTCAGAACTCCATCTGTCCAATGCTTGACGAGATTGAAAAGTCTGAATGAGGACTATAAAAATTAAATATTACTACCATTAATGATATTCATACAAAATTCAACATCTCCTCAACATGTGAAAATCTTCAATTGATAGCAATATGTTTGTTCTTAATTCTTGTTGTGTTTCCATGTTGTATTGTTTCTGGTAAAATGTCCCCATTATGCATAATTTTATATCAATGTGAGGAAAATACTTCCATGACCCAATCCTTTCACTAAGAGGGAAAGTTTGGGCCCATTAAACTAGTTTAACACAGCCACTTTTAAGTGCCTGTACCAAGCCAGGAAAGTGAGCAGTCATAAATATGTGTGTTAGGGCTATCTATTTTGCCTCTTTCTACACATTTTCTGTTTTCTTGTTTTTCATTTTATATGGATGTAGATTTTCCATTCATTTTAACCTTTGATTTCATATTTGACCTTTGATTCAACAGCATGAAGACTTCCATTTAAATTTTGACCTTTGACTCAATAGCATGAAGATAACCTTTTCAACTTTGACCCTTGAACTAGTAACTTTTCAACTTTGACCCTTGAACTAGTAAGTGACAGGAAATGAACAAGAGTGTGAGCCATTGACAATTTTTTCTTGAACTCAAGATCGTGACATCTTCAGATTAAATTTTGACCTTTGATTCAATAGCATGAAGACTACCTTTTAAATTTAGACCTTTGAACTAATTAATTGACAATAAAGAAACCAGACATTAAAGATTTAGGTTTTAATTCCATCTGACTCAATGAACTAGGAGAGACATCTTAAATTTTACCTTTGACTCGATGACATGATGTGAGACTATCTTCAAACCCATAACTAAAAGGCTGTGGACAAGTGGGTTCGAAGTCTGAGGTATAGCGACGCCCTGAGTTAGTACTGTAACAACATGTACACATGCATGCGTGATATCGTAACCTCCCTTCATCAAGGTATGGATGAGCTAATGCATCAGTAGCTTTTATTCTTTTTTCCTGAAAAAAAAGAAAGAAACAAAATTGTTACAATCTTAAAAATGGAAGAATATGTCCATAGGATTGATTGATTGATTTTTGGTGTTTAATTCCACTTTCAACAATATTTCAGCTATATCGTGGCGACCAGTTTTAGCTGTGGAGGAAGCCGGATTACCCGGAGAGAACCACCAACCATGGACAAGCAACTGGTAAACTTTATCACTTGCAGCTGCGAGTCGAGTGCACCCTTTTTTGTAAATTACAAAGCCAGGCGTGAACCCACGCCGTATTAGTGATAGGCTTACAAGTATGAGTTGTTAAGTAATCCAACTACCTAACTAATTGAGCCACCCAAGCCCCTTGTCCATAGGACACTAATATGTTGAAGACAAATATCAAAAGCTACATTTCTGAACCAATCATCTATTCATAAGTAATTTTTACATAATCTTTATGTCATATGATCTATTTTTCTTGTATGTTAGTTAATGTGCTAAGATCTTGATGAATTTGTTCTGTATTATGCCTTTTACTAATATGGTTGTAATGTAATATTATATTCTCTATTATGTAATCTGAGGGCCTCAGGGAAGATTATTGTACAATTAACTAACTGAGTTTACCCTCATAAAAAATAGAATTACTATCATTATACAATACATAGGCATATAATAGGGGTCATTGTGGTAATTATCAAAAATATTGTGGTATCAAAATATTTAAGTCCAAATATGGAATTACAGCCTATCACATGTAAAGTCTTATGTCCAAATATGGAATTACAGCCTATCACATGTAAAGTCTTATGTCCAAACATAGAATTACAGCCTATCACATCTAAATCTTACGTCCAAATATGGAATTACAGCTTATCACATCTAAAGTCTTATGTCCAAATATGGAATTACAGCCTATCACATCTAAAGTTGATTCCAGCCTTCGGTGAGGTACATTTGTACTCCATACAACTTTATTTGATAAAGATTGTCAGTGACTTTAGACAAGTCAATGATTTTCTTCAAGTAGTCCTGTAAATGTGGTCAAATGTTATTTTGGGAAAGAATTATACCATGAAATAATTTTCATTGTATGAATACCAATTTTCGTGACTTTCGTTGGTACCACAAAATGATGTAAAATTTAGCATCTAATGAAAGGCTAATATAAGAAGAGAATTTATGACCAAGTATCAGAATTATGAATTCAGATGTCAAGGAGCATCTCACTCTATCAGCTTATCCACGATAATTGATACCAACTAAAGAATATGAAACCACAGAAATTTTTTATATAAATAAACAAAAACTCTACGATATGTATCTCCACCCAATATACTTACAGGATCAAAGACCAACATTCGACAAAGTAAATGGACAGCTTCATGTGTGGCTTGATTAGAAAGTGTGTATAAAGCAGCTAGCGAGGGTGGTTTGTGTGCCGTACGCCTGACGTGAGCCCTCGCCCCTTCACAAGACGTCTTCATTGCTGAATCACTGGGTGTGCCCAAGAGATCTGTTATAAGGTCAAGCTGAAATAAAAAAAAAATAATCAAAAATTTAATAATCATAAAAAGATACAATTAAATATCGTCTATACTGTATAGACATTTAAGTCCAAAGAAAATAATACTTGTGTTTCTCTTAATATGCTGGAAACAAAATTTGATAGATAGGTAGGCAAAAGTTTTGATTTTGTTTTTCAATTTTATGCCACGATATAGCTGAAATACTGTTAAAGTTGGTGTTAAATACCAATCAATCAATTAATCAAATCATTTTTCAATTTTTACCTAGATTATACAGGGCAAGAATGTGACTTCATATTTAAGTGTTTGATCAAACATGGTAATAAAACTTTAGGGTAGGCACTACAAATTAGATTCTGAAGGTTAGCAGAAACACAGGTTGTTTTTTATTGGCCTTTGGCACAGAATTTTTTTTATTTTAACAATGTAGCATTTCCTCTCACAAAAGTTTTGATGATTATTGTTGAATGAGCTGGAAAAAATGAATGGCCACTTAAAAATGTTATGATCAGCTGTTTGGTAGTAGTATAGTTACAAACTCTATTGACATCTGTTCTACTCAAGTACTATAATGGAATCAACCAGACTCTTTGATCAAAGGGTGTACCATGATATTGTTAGGGTTAACAGGTTCACAGACAACTTATTAATTCCCCCACAGGCTGGACCATATTCCCCCACAGGCTAGAATGGTCGTCCCTTAATTGTGCCTGAACAAGGGTACATAATACATGTACTTAATTTATCCTTTTCAATGGAAATCTTGTGTCTGAACCAGGGCACACAATACTTAATTTATCCTTTTAAATGGAAGTCTGGTGTCTGAACCAGGGCACATAATACTTAATTTATGCTTTTCAATAGAAGTCTGGTGTCTGAACCAGGGTATACAATACTTAATTTATGCTTTTCAATGAAAGTCAAGTATTCCTTCTCATTGTAGTGCAAAATAAAGTGTTATCTACTCAGCATGACATTGAGAGGAATGTCTGAAATCGGTCAATTATTTAAATCATCTTCACATCAAAAGAAAATCAACCTTATGTTTTAAATGTGGTTTTAGTAAGCCACTGGGTACCAGTTATGTTATGTTTTTCTTAACTATCTTTCATTCATTGATGATCTCATTCATCCCATTAAACCAGACAAAAAGCTAAGAAAAAACCCTACCCATAATAGCATACTGATTCAACTTGAAAAGATTCGATGATCTAAAGTTTTTTTTCCATAATTTATAATTAGCTAAGACCAATTCTAAAATGAACTAAATGAAAAACAATGACGAAAAAAAAGTTTTTCAATGTACAATGTATTTCAATATATTTGTTGTGCCAAAGTTGATGAAAACAATAATTTTACTTCGAAATATCAGAGAATTCACGTTATTTGGGTACCTTATGAACTAAGTATAAACGTTAGAAATTTGTATTTGGAACTATCATAGGAAACAAGCTAGGCGAAGAAATATAGCTGTATTTTTCAGCTAACCTTATGTTTTTTTACCATAATTTTAGTTACTATTTTTGGATTGGTTTGGTTAATGGTGTTTAATGCCACTTTCAACAATTTTTCAGTTATATTGAGGCAGTGAACTTTGTCGGTGAAGGAAACCGGAGTGCTCGGAGAAAACCACCGACTTGTCGCAAGTCACTGACTAACTTTATCACATAATGTTGTATGGAGTACACCACGCCATGAACAGGGTTTGAACTCACAACTTTAGTGGCGATAGGCACTGATTGCATAGGTAGTTATAAATCAAACTAGTATACAATTGAGGACGGTCCCTATCAGAGTTCAAAATAACAATGTTCGATGAATGCTTATACATTGATTGTACTACACATATATAGAAAAAAATTAATTGAAGACAAACAGCTTTCTTAAATCAGTAAGACAAACAGCTTTCTTAAATCAGCAAGACAAACAGCTTTCTTAAATCAGCAAGACAAACAGCTTTCTTAAATCAGCAAGACAAACAGCTTTCTTAAATCAGTAAGACAAACAGCTTTCTTAAATCAGTAAGACAAACAGCTTTCTTAAATCAGTAAGACAAACAGCTTTCTTAAATCAGCAAGACAAACAAAAGTAAGAGTAATTAAAGAAGAAATACAGTGTAAATCAGATAAAAAAAATTGTTTTTGTAGATCAATAATTGACCTCATGTACATACAAATAGAAATCTTAACAAGAGATATTAAAAATAGCAATTGTAGCAATGTAACAGGTCCTGGAGAGGGCACCTGCTATTATATAGATCAATAGTCTTAGTTAAAGTTGAATGAACAGGTATAATCCTAAACCTTGTCATCTAATATATCATCTGATGTACATTTACACTTCACTATATATATAGCTAGTCCACTGAACTTAGCCATCACAAGAATCTTATTGTTAACAAATATAGCTAGTCCACTGAACTTAGCCATCTTACTGCTAAAAAAGATCAGATTTATGTATACAATGTCTGTACTTCATACTTCAGTGAAGTCAGTACGTTGAACCTTGAAACAGTTTCTGGGGTATAAAAGATAAGGTTACTATGACCCATTTATTTATTCTACAGCTCAAGGAACTTTATAATAATATTAAAATTAAGGATAATAAATGGAGATATATATTTATTCTGACATAGAATATTAATATACGAATGGATTGGGAAATAGACCATAAAATTGAGTTCTTAATTGAGTGAGATACATTTTGTATATTTATTCTGACGTAGAATATTAATATATTAACAGATTTTTTCTTTTTTTATAGAAATAGAATGAACTTTATAATATATTAAAATTAAGAGTAATATATTTATTCTGACCTAGAATATTACTATATCAACAGATTTTTTTAAACAAAAAAATAGAGCGTTTTTTTTGGGGGGGTGGGGTTTGTTCAGAATTTCATATCAAAATGAATTAGGGTACCGTAATTTATGGGTGAAATAGACCTTTAAATAAATTAGCTGATAAAAATATAATAAGAAACCAAACAAAAAAAAACTTAAGAAGTTCATTCATCTTTCATATCTAATAATGTTTTTTAATAGTACAAAAAGTGGAGAGAGGCCAAACAAGTTGAGATAGAGATTTTTGTTTTAAGAAATATCTCAATGCGAAGAAATGAAACCTCATAAGTCTGTTATTTGCATAAAATGTCAAAGGACTGTTTTATTCAGCTTGCAGTAATGTATACCCTCGAAACTATAAAAATAGACCTTTTGTACGTTCCTGAATTGATTCTAATTTTATACATTTTTATAAGAGTTATTTCCCTTATAATCGACAAAAGGGTACCCTGGTATAGCAATTTGCAAGAACAATGGGAAAAAAACAAGAAATTTGAAAATAATTTTCTCATAATAATAATTTGTAGATATTTGAACCTTGTAAAAAATTGGAGGATAATTTTATAGCAAATAGAAAATTCACAAGAAGTTACATTAAAATTTAGTACAGATTATGGGTAAAATACATGTACAAAAATGTATATGTTATTTTCATGGAACTTTGTGTGAAAGGAGACCCATTTTGTCCAGCTTAAAGGGAAATAACTCCTGTAAAACGTATAATTTTAGAATCAAAGTCGGAAGTGTGTAAATGGTCTATTCTTGAGAATAAATATTCTGATACGTGAAAGAAATGAAACCGTAATCTGTTGTTTTTCAAATAATTTGCATAAATTTCAGATGACTGTTTCCATCAGCTTGTTGTTTTGTTCATACCAAAGAAACTGTACAATTACACTGACAATTTCATTGTAATGTCAATCCAAGATCCTGAACTTCAGCCATATTGAAAATAAAATTGGACCTCACCAAAAAAAAAAAAAAAAAAAAAAAACAGATTATGACATCCATCTCGTTTGTTGAAAGACAATTGTTTTGATTTTAACATCAGGTAAATGACACAGCTAAAGGTAATTTTTATTTGTTTTGACCATGGGGTCATAGGCCTTACAAATGTGGCTTGCTTATCAAATGTATTATCCCAACCGAACAAGCCAAATATGTATATTTTATCATATTATTCAGGGAAAATATATTTTCTAAATTTATAATCTTGATATAAATCCTGAATTATTATTGTAAATACTGTATGAGGTCTTTGACCGCACCCTATACTTCTTGACCATGAACTCTGACATAAAGTATCAGCCATTTATTATTACTGACCGAAGGGCCGTCATGGTCGTGATCGTATGGTAGTTGGATTTACAATGTAACTGAAATATTGTTGAAAGTGGCATTGAACACCATAACCCCCCCCCCCCTATACTTCTTGACAATGAATTCTACATTAGGTATTGCCCATTTATCATTACAGACAGAGTATGCATGGACAACTTTTTACAAACTAACACAAGAACTGTAGGATTCAAGACATACACTTGATATTATTGACAAGATTTAGTATCTGATCATTTAATCACATTTGTTCACTGGTCAGAAACTTTTATCAATATTTTAAATGTCTACTGTATTGTATCATGTTACTGAAACTACAGACTGCTGATTCAGCATTTTATTATATCAGGTAAATAAGTCTATAACCTGATGGATACTTGTATCTACCAAACTTTTCCAGGGGATTTTTTCTCTCCATTTTCTTCAAAAGAGTTGAGAACCATAATTTTGGCTAGACGAACATTGCTATATTTAGACTGACAATGCTAAATATATTAGGGTTAACAATGTTTACTGCTAATATTTCATTACATCATCTTTTTTTTTATACCTACAGTCAAACCTGTATTAAGAGGTCACCTTTAATTTGGGATAAAGAAAAAGTGGTCTTTTAAGATAGGTGATACTTAAAAGAGGTTCAATTCATATTTCTACAAGAAAATTTCAAGAAAAGACCCAATGTAAATAAAAGACTGGCCATTTATCTTTTTTTCAGGGGGTAGGCAATCTCCTATGTTTTATTATATTATGAAAAGAAAGTTTATGCTATTTATCAATCAAATATGCTTAAATCGAATCAAAATATATATATATATATTTTTTTTAACTTGGGTACAGGAATTTAACAAAAAATCATATCCTCCCTTTTTTCCCCCTAAAGGTTGAATCCTTGTTCCCTAACTAGCAACACATTTAATCATGCTGCTAAAATTGTTAGTTATTGAACACAGATACTATTATAAGCATATACTATAAATATTTAAAGTCAAGAATACAAGAATATCTGGGTCAATAACCGTCAATATAAGTCATTAGCCCCAGAAGGATTAGGAAAAGAAACACAAATCAATAGAACACATTTTACAAAACACTAAATTTGATTTTCTTTGTTCCAATGATAAACCTTCTACTGGACAAAATCAAATTAAATCCATCCAATATCTTTATTCTCAACACAAAAGAAATTTGCTCTGAATTATTTTTAACAAAGGCTAGTTGAAATAGGATACTTCCTGAAATAATTATGGGCTGAACCTAGACATGTATAACTTTGTATAAGGTCTAATAGAGAAATAACAAAAAACACAGTTAAAGGTGTTCAAGCTAGACATGACTTTGTATTAGGTCTAATAGACAGAGGTGATTTTTTATTAGTTATTTAACTGATTTCACTTATTTTCCTCTGACAAAAATAAAATCTGAATTTTTCGGGATACAGCCAGAACAGGTCAAAAATGACTTTTTTGAAAGATGGTTTCAGCTATTTTTCAATGATTTTCAGTTATTTTATTTTCTAACCAGAATCACCCCTGAACAGAGAAATAACAAAAACAGCTAAAGGTAGCAGACAAAAAGATCACAGTTAAAGGTAGCAGACAAAACAAAGGTAGCAGACAAAAAGATCACAGTTAAAGGTAGCAGACAAAAAGATCACAGTTAAAGGTAGCAGACAAAACAAAGGTAGAAGACAAAAAGATCACAGTTAAAGGTAGCAGACAAAACAAAGGTAGAAGACAAAAAGATCACAGTTAAAGGTAGCAGACAAAAAGATCACAGTAACTGTAACCCATAGCAGACAAAAAGATCAGTTAAAGATAGCAGACAAAAAGATCACAGTTAAAGGTAGCAGACATAAAAATCACAGTAACCCATAGCAGACAAACAGCTCATAATAAAAGGAAAAGAAATTATCAGAGTCAGTATATAATCAGCTTCCTAACCAAAGAACAATGGAGTTTTCTTCATCAATGCAAAAAAAGAGAAAAAGATTTTTCGTACGACTTGTATTGTCTTCACACTTTCTCTGATCTTTTAGAATTCTACCATTCCTAATGACTAGTGATGTTTTTTGTTGTGTTAATTCACAAACAGGAAGGATAAAACAGCTGTTTATATCGTGCATAAATTAGCATATCATTACCAACATCAAATATTTATTTTTTTAACCTATTTGTCTCATCAACACAAATGTGCCTTTTTTAAATGCCGTAATACAGTAGAAAGAGATATTATTAATAAAAGCACATTTTAACAATTAACTTTTATAAAAATGCTTTGATGGGTTTGCTTTTATGGTGCTTAACACCACTTTCAACAATATTTCAGTTATATCGTGCTTTGACCATTTTTCAAATGTTTAACCTTTTCTACAAAAATCCCCCTCTTTCTATACATGTTATATATACAAATGTATATGTATATATAAAACACAATTGTATAAATTGGTAACAAAACAAAAAACAGAGAAATATTTAATTGTTTAGAAATTCTATTTGATACTAAAAATATTATAACTAAAAAAGGAAAAAAACAGAGAAATATTTAATATTTTAGAAATTCTATCTGATACTAAAAATATTATAACTAAAATGAAAATAAATATTTTGTATTTTTTAATCTAATATTATACTATACATATACCGGTACAAGGTTGCTGGTGGCTAATTAATATCAAATTAAAAGTCAGTTTTCAGATACAAAAGTTATTTTTTTATCTTTGATCTATAAGAGAAATCTCTGGGTATTGATTGGTTGTCTCACGATTTCCATAAAACTTTGATAACATGTGACTAAACAAGGAACTCTCTCACATTGTAAAACACATGTTGATCAGTTATTAACATGTATATAAATAAATACATTGTAAGTTCACAGTCATACATAATTTTATGTGTCTAACTGTGTGGTTTTTTTTTAATATCATGGAAATATCATAATATACAAATACCTTTAAGATCTATTCTTTTTTTCTTTTCTTTTTTTATTATTTTTTATTGGGGAGGGGTATGAAATTATTTTGAATTAATATCTTTTTTTCATGTCTTAAATTTTATATTTGTTTAAATAACTTTATGGTCAAATTAATATGCAGAATATTTAAAATTAGAAATACAACTGTTTTGGGTCTGAGACTTTAAGAACAAACCCAAATTAACGGCATGTATATAAAATCTCCAATGTATTACTGTTATATCACAACTTTTCATAACTGTTATTTGTTGAGCTTAACAAAGTCTAAGGTAAAGCTCTTTTACAAGGACACACACACATATTTAACCTTAAAAGCCAACTGTATTTTTAGAATTCATTATTAAGCCTGATAAGTTCATTATTGGTTCAAATTAAACTTTAAATTTTAAATATCAACAATAAATGAAAATAAACTATCTGTTGACTTCCAGCAGTCTTCGCGTTAACCCACTTTCCAGAAACCAGTGACAAGTAAAACTGGAAAGTGAAAACTATGAAAGAATTTATTTGAATAAATAAAAAAAACATATACTTCATGTATATATATATATATATTGTTTTTGCCTAAACCTAAGCAATGTCTACCCGACTTCCCTGCTATAACTTTGCTTCGGCTCTATTTTCAAATCTGATATTGAATATAATACTTGTTTACAAAATGTTGATCACATTTGAAAAGAAATCTTGAAAAACAAGTAATTAAATTCAAGATCAATAGGTTTCATGGTGTATAGACAGACTTATGTTATACACTTTAAAATGAGCTGTAATATTAACAATAACCTTTTCTACTTTCATTCTCAGACAATTTTATTGTTACTCATAATAATTAATCTCATATAGTCTTTATAGGTGGTTGTCCATCAAAGTCAGTGTTCCTACTGCACTTATTCAGTTATTGGTATGAATATACTATACACTAAGAGCGCCATCAATCCAGGCACATTAATAGAACATATTTCTTTTTCGTTTTTTCTTTGGTTTTTTTTTGGGGGCGGGGGGTAGCGTTATGGTGCTTAATGCCACTTTCAACAATATTTCAGTTATATCGTGGCGGTCAGTTTTATGGTGGAGGTAATCGGAGTACCCAGAGAAAACCACCGACCTGTCTCAAGTCACTGACAAACTTGATCACATAATGTTGTATCATGCCTGAGCGGGATTCGAACTCACGGGCGGGGGCATTTAGAAAAAGATCATATATTTGTCACCATAACTTCTTACACAACCTGCACAAACTCACTCAAATTAATGCCTCAAAGTTCAGAGAGTAAATTTTTAAAAGGTGTGGACAATATACAGTACCCCCTCCACACTCTCTTATAAGGCCCCTCCCACAAAACATCAGACCAGATTTCAGATGCAGCGAGATACTAACAAATGATAATAGAACAAAATTACTACCTTTTTACTGTATAAAGTTTACTGACAAATATCTCTATAATATTCTCAAACATGATGCTGCATCTCAGTAAATATTGATTGTACCACAACAAAGTGTGTTGTAGTAATTTACTAATTACTCAATAGTGACAGTAGAAATACTTCATCAATATTTTTAATCTTTTTTTTTTACAAATTTACGAGAAATGTGTTAAAAAGCTTTTTTGTTTTATGTACATGGATGTCCAAATTTACTAGGTCAATCTCCCCCAATCATAGGTGACCGTAGCTGATTTTGGCTTTCTTGTGTTTTGTGCACTTTGGTTTTCTTTGTCCCAAAGTCTTTGAATTATTTGGTTTGATTGATTAATTGGTGTTTAATGCCAACTTTAGCAGTATTTTAGCTATATCATTGTGTGATTGTGAACAAATGTTTAGGCAGTGAAATCTCTTGAATATGAGCGTAACCGGGTGAACGTTATTCTAGAAACATGGAAATGTGCATTAAATTAGATATCTACGTTTTTATTTTACCGAATTGTCTTGACATCGTAATAAAAAATTTAGAAATTGTTTTCGCACATGCTGGGAAGGAACAATTCCACGCTCGATAGCTTGTAGTAGATAGCATGTGTATTTTTTTTGTGACATTACCAATACAGTGGAACCTGTCTAATCCGACACACCAAAGGACCAGGGAAATGTGTCGGATTGTACAGGATGTCGGAATACTCAGGTTTTATTTATGTTAACAGAACTACTTTCGGACCATATATTTATGTCGGATGTCACAGGATGTCGGAAAACTCAGGTGTCAGATTGCACAGGTTCCACTGTATATATATTTACTGTTACAACATGCATAATATTCCATTTTCTTTTAAAACTGACAAAATATCAACCCCCCCCCCTCATATGTACAAATACAAGGAATGGTAAACAACATTGTTTTGGTTTAAAAACTTCCAACATATAAACAAAATTTACTGACAGGCCCAACAACCTTCACCATATAAACCAATTTACTATCGGAGAAATATTTTCTAAAATCCTTGTGGCAACACATAAATTCGGTGAATTAAATCCGATAATATTCTTATTTTCCTGCATATTGATTCAATGCTAATATGTATCACATTTGTTTTCTCAGAATTTTTTTTTTCCTTTTAGACTTTAAAAGTCATTCATTGTTAATTTCCTTGGAAACACACACTTGAAGAATCTGATACTTTGTGGAAGCTGTACGTTTGATGACAGTATTAAATATCGCTATAAGAATACAAAGTTTTTTCCACTTTCATCTCCGACTTATAATGGCCAACATGTAAATTATTCATATAATATACCAATAACAGCTATCAGATCATACAACGTACAAACGTACAAACGCACGAATATAATTGAAATTATTTTTTTCACAATTTAAATCTTTGACAAAACACAATGTAATGAACTGAGTCTACTATTACACCATCCATATATAAATTGTGGTTCTATTGTTTTGCACTCCATACATACCAATACATAAACTGGTTCCTAGAGTTTAAATTGAAGTCGTCACTTTTTGCAAATTTTTATCGATACTTTGAAGGCGCAAAATATAATTGACTACAAACCACCACATAGCCTTGTTCAAAGGAGACAAATAGCAATATGTTAATCATTATACAAACCTGTTGGATAGGACTTTGAGCTTGAAAGAGTATTCTCCGTCCCAACAATTCAGCGAATATACATCCAACAGACCAAACATCTACACTATAACTATAATGCTTGGCCCCCATTAAAAGTTCTGGAGCACGATAATATTGTGTAACAACTTCCTGAGTCATGTGTATGTTTTCATCTGGCTCTTCTATCCTAGCCAGCCCAAAATCACAGATCTGAAAGAGAAAAATAATTCAATGAAATATAAATTTTAACTTGAACATGCAACTAAAAAATGTTAGTCATCTTCAATATGCTTCAAACAAAAAGTAGTTTCACTTTTATTAAATGTATATTAATTATAACTTGAACATGCAACAAAAAGGTGGCAGTCATCTTCAATATGCCATGAAAAAAAATGTGGCATTGCACTAATTATGTTGTACACGTGTCCATAAGGATAGGAAAGGTGCCACATGTATAATGATTTGGGGTAAAATTTTGGTAAAAAAAATGGAAATAACAAAATTTTCTTTCAATTCAATTTCACGCAAACAAAAACAGTGGCTCCAATATCTGGGTTTGATGAATCACAACAAGCATTTCAGATCTACATATGATGCTAACAGTAGAGTAAAACACTTGGGTTTCCATTTTATAGATCTTAATTGTCAGGCTGGTGTATAAACTTCAAATGATATGTATAAGGGAAGCTTAAGTTATTGAGCGGAAACACAATGCGGGACAGACGGATGGATGTACGGAAACAGGTCAACTTAAAGCCCCAGACGCCTAGTGGCGGGGACATCAAAAATACTTTACCCATAACAATAAGTTACAGACAGGAATTGGAACATAATATAAATACAATATATGACCCATTTGTATGTTATATTTAATCTATCTCATAAATTGTTTCATATACAAATTTATCACAAATTTAATCTTGGGCCATGTATTTAAGAAAATTACAGTTAACAATCATTTATTGTATATTATTTTCATTTTTTTTTTTTTCAAATGTCAATGTGATATTATACATAGTAGAAATGTATTCATTATATTTAAAAGTAATTTATCTGTGTTATGTCAATATTAAATCTAAAAGAATGTAATTTTCCACTGTTAACTGGGTTACATTTAACCATTTTTTTTTTTTTGCATACTTTGCAATAAATAGAAAGACAAGTAACCATGATAAGGAATAACTTCATTCATCCTTACCAGTTAATTATAACATTCCTGAGATAGAAAATTGCTATCATTCCTAATTTTTTTGCCATGACACTGCATAGAGAAGGGGGGATGACATACGTAAATTTAGATTATATCATCCCCCCTTCCCTTGTCTCACAATCTCTCCTTCTTAAAATGTCCTTTGAGGTCACAATATTTCTCCCTGTTCTAACATTACTTCTTCTCGTCTTATGTACACCATGCCCCACTTCCCTGCCACCTTTCCCCTTTTACTACTAAATCATACCTTTAAAACACAATTGCTGTTGACTAGTAAATTTCCTGGTTTAATATCTCGATGCAATACCCTTGCTGAGTGGAGGTATTTCAATCCTAAAAAGAGAAAATAATTTAGAATGTGTTATTGTTACATCATTTTGATACTTCTCCATTACCTAGGCTGGGTGCATTGTAAAAATTAGGTAGGAAAACTATCAAATAGAAGCCCTACAAACTGATATACAGTCAAACCTGTCTAAAAAAAAAAGTGGTCTTTTAAGACAGGTGACCTCTTAATAGAGGTTCAATTCATATGAAATTTCCTATGACAGGACAAGAAAATGTGACCTTTTAAAACAGGTGACCGTTTAATAGGTGACCACATAAGCAGGTTTGACTATGCTGTTTAGCATTATTAGCAATGAATTGTATTATGTGACCTGTCTTTAGTGACCACCTGTCTTATGTGACCCTTTTTCAATATTCCCTAATTGGAAGGTCACATAAGACAGAATTGATCATTCACATTCTAGAAAGACACCAATTAATAGCCACAACAATAAAAAAAAATTGAAAAATGTTGTAATGAAAAAAAATCGTAAACAAATCAGCCGTACTACTGACTACTGCATTCTATTTGATTTTTACGATAAGGAAAAATATTGATGAACATTTGTAGCAAGATCTGGAGTTATAATGAACATTTAGCATACAAGTCTGGAGGGGTTAAGGATGAAGAAATAGTATGTCATCGTTGGCACTAACTGAACTTTATTTCACATGTTTCAACTGATTACAATTTCATAAATAAATACAATTCTATTTATTTTGATCTGTGGTGTGAAATAATATACATGTACATGTGTATTACAGGGGCGGATCCAGGGGGGGGGGGGCAACCCTAAAATTGGAAAAAATATGATTTTTCACCCCCAAATTGTTCACGCCTCGCTTCGCTCGGTGCGATTATTTATAGTGCACCCCCCCTAATTTTAAATCCTGGATCCACCCCTGTATTACATAGACATTTCATAGGGGCCATCATGAACGTGATTGTACAGCAGTAATGAATGTACATCTACATGTACATTGTATATATGTATACTCAGTACAGTGAACTGTTAAAAGTTTGATTCCTGCATATGGCAAGGTGTAGCATAGTGCTATAAAATTTGCCAGTACATATGATATGCAACTGTAGATTCCTCCTGCAATTACCGCTACTTTTCATCCCCCCAAAAAAATAACTGGCATGACATTGCTGAAATATTATTCCTCCAATTTTCACCAAAATAGTGACAGCCACAATATAGATCAAATATTGCTTAAAGTTTCCTTAGAAACCTAAAAGACTATCATACTGGTCAGGAGATTAATACTCATGTACACACAGTGTACCGTTAACCCCACAGATCAAAGCTAAAATAAGACATAAACTGATGGATGTCGGCAGTACGGCAGTGCAGTACCGTAATAAATTTTATAAAATCAAACAAGAATTTGGTCCACGTCATGAAGAAACAAGTTTAATGTTAATGACACGTAACAACTATAGGGTACGTTTTTCTTTCGTCATTTTAAATTTATACCATAATCTAAAATCCTATTGATGTGATACTACATTTGTATGTATAGTGGACATTGTGTTCGTAGATCAGTTACCCCCATGTTAGGTCACGTTGAACTTAAAAACTTCTAAATGTATTTAAATAATTTTCACGCTACAATTCATTCAGAAGTTTATTTTAATTTACTTTGTAAAGACAATCCCATTCCTTAAAAAGAGCATTCCAAATTCCAATATCATAATACATGTATGTAATTTTAACAGATAACTAGCTATTAATATTCGAAATTTGGAAAGGTCCCTTTTTAGGTTTTTTAGGAAAGAAATTGGGCAACTGGGGTCTGGGAATGAAAATTTCTACAGAACGTTTACATCGTCATGCTTTTCATGGACCATTTAAACAGACCTCATAATGTCTAGGATAAATACATGAAATCCTTAATAAAATATGGGTTAGGGTTATGGTGTTTAATGCCACTTTCAACAATATTTCAGATATATCGTGGCGGTCAGTTTTCTTGGTGGAGGAAACCAGATTACCCAGAGAAAACCACCGACCTGTCGCAAGACACTCACAAACCCTAGGATATATACATGTACATGAAATCCTCCATAAGTACATTAATAATGTACGACTACATTTCTGTAGATCAATAATAATATTAAAAAAATGGAACAACGGAGAAACGTATGATTCACGTGAACTTTAATACATGTGAGAAAGTGCACACCTGTAAATATGTAAATTTATGTAGATTTAAATGATATCAAATCCGATTCATGAATGACTTTTACTTTTCATTCATGCATTAAATATGAACTCCATTAACAGGGAAATCATAAATAATATATACATTGTAGATTAATGATGAAGAAAACGGAAGTCTATATATAATACTTCAACATCATTTTTTTTTTAAGTAGCTACATTTTTGTAGCTTTCATTGATCTAAATGTTCATGTTTTCTCTTGTTCTTTGATGAAAGCAGTTGTTGAACAAGGACAAGTCAACTCAAGGAAAATGTAGCTTATTAAAATGTTGTTACAGTGTAACTTGTCTTAAAGTATGACCACCCCTTCTGCCGGCAATAACTTGGTCTTTCAAAAGAGGTTGTACATACTGTTGACAACTTCCTCATAAAAAATACAATTCTGTACGTATCCAGGGGCCATCATGGTCACAATCGGTGATTATCACCACTAATGTTGTGAGTTCAAACCCCGTTCATGGCAAGGTGTACTCGATACAACATTACGTGATAATGTTTGTCGGAGACTTGTGACAGGTTGGTGGTTTTCTCCGGGTACTCTGGTTTCTACCACGATATAACTGAAATAATGTTGAAAATGGCATTAAATACCATAAACGTAAAGCTAAACTTATTTTCACTACTTACCTCTGAGTATTTGATAAAGAAAGACTTTGACATGGTCCGATGTAAGTGGTTGTGGAGAAACGATTATTTTGTGCAGGTCACTTTGCATCAATTCTGTCAACACATATCTAGAGCTCAGTTAAGGACTAATAATTACAGAAGCAACAGGTTTACTTGTATCATTGCTATAGATTCCATCTTTATTTAAACATTTCAGTGTAGCAGGTTTTGTAAGGATCCAGGAATTATGTTGCAGTAAGATTTCAACATGATTTTTCCTTTCTATTTCTTTTCTTTTGTATATGTACATATATACTAGTCACTATAAGTACAGGTCCTCCTGTCCAAGACCAGTAAAACTTTCCTCCGACCAGTAACTTGTTCAATTTTTATTTAGAACTATATAAAAATAAATTCAAGAATTTGATCTGGACCAGTCAATTCAAATTTTCAATTCGAGGACTGTATATATAAAATCTGTTTTTTTAATTTGCTGTATTTTATATCCATGCATTGTTGTATAATGTGAAACATTAACAAGTTAACTCCCTTTAAACAAGTGTGGTAAAGAACAAAGGGAGACAATTTTATTATCTCAAATCATAATTTGTTGTAGGCTTGATATGCTTCTCCAGAAAAAAAAATTTCTTTGTAAATTCTGCAAGTTTAAATCAATTTTGCTTTCAATTCATTGAGCTTTTCATTTTTTTCCTCAATGACCTAATTTTTTTTACCTTTAAAGGAGGTCTTCGTTTCATATTAAAGAAACCTTGAAAGTTTACCATTGCTGTGAAAAGAAATTGAAAATAGGTCGTTTGTATAGATTTTATAAGGTTAATTTCTTCATTTTGCGTCACAAAGTAGACGAACTGCGTAAGGAGCGATTTTCTTTTTTCCCGATCCACTCATAAAACAGCAGACAATGACTTCATATTATGTCATTGTCCTTCTATCAAAGTTTCAAATCAAAATTAAAAAACAAAAACTTGTCTTTGTTAAATGACAAAATAACATATTTTTCTAGACACAAGCCAAGGCCATCTATTTGCAAAAATTATCATAATCATACATTGTTGAAAAATACAATACCTAAATATGCACAGATCGGGTTTTACTTATTGTTTGACATAGGTCCCATATTAAGCACATTTAATTTATTTTAAGACAATGGTAAAGAATAATGCATTTATATTCTCATGATTGTAAATTTATACACCAAGATATGTAAATTAGGTTATTAAATTTGATTAAGCTAATAAAAATTTAGTAAAATATCATATTTTATTATTGCATTTTATTTTTTTGAAAATGTAGAATGATTATTGGTATTCTAATGAATGCAGATATCGCAATATCGTAAATGTAATTACATGTAATATATTGTATTATACGACTTTCATCAGGTGAGAAAGGTACAAAGTGTCAATTTTCTTTTGTAAAAAAAAAACAACCAACAAATAAATGAAGCATTACATAGAAAGAAAGAAAATAAAAAAGGGTAATACGATATTTTTCATTTCATACTAGACTTGTATTGATTCTGTCCAATATGACACAATGTTTTTGATTTTATATCTCTATGGAAACAGAGTGTCATCCTGTTTGCATGTCTCTGTAGTTCAATGTCCCCAACCTAACACACACAAAAAATCAATGTCTACAAATCCAGCTCTCTGACAAAGAGCAATTTAAAAAAATAATCCTCTTCAATATTAATTTGCTTGTGACAACCTGCTTTGTTTGAGGAATATCACATTTTTTTATGTTTGTCATGCATGATCAGGAAACCGTGGTCATCAAAGAAAAACAAACTTCAACAAAAAAAAAAACCTCAAAACATTGAGGTAGAAAATAAAAATTGCACTTAACAATTAATTTTTCATAAAGAACTTCCTATAAAATACAATAAATTATATAATGGCAAGTACTCTTTGTTCAATAATAGTTCCTCTCAGTACATGTACTTTCTTAACTTTTAAAAACCTTACTAAATTTACAGTTTAGTAATCTACAATAAAATTGTCAATATCAGTTGTGCGTTTTAATCAGTAGACCTTGCCTATTTCAATGTGCACAAAACATGATCCAATCCTTAATCAATGTCGAAATGAATCTTTTTTCATACATTTTTGTATTGCAACAATTAAAACATACACAGGATTGTTTGTAACCATGATTTGTTTACCATACATAAAGGGTAGTAAACATTTCTCTCTTAATCACCCCCTTAGTCATTGATCCATTTGATCTTTTAAACAGTAGATATATTTTACAGTGAAAAATGTGTTTTTTTATTCATTTTTGTGATGAGGCAAAAAATAAACTGGCTTTCAAGTTCTGACATAATATTTCAACATAACATACACAATTACCCAGCAGAACAAGCTGTGTGGTAAATTCAATATATTTCATATAAAAATTTAGCATTTTCAATATTCATGGATTTAAAAAATTGTTTTATATCAACTAAGAATTACCTACTAAGAGAAATTCCCCCTATTCAGCATTTAAAAAAAATTATTATTGCAAAAAACAAAGAATTTTCATTTAATCTCTGTACACATTCAAATTGATTTAAAAAAAAAATCGAAAATTGAAAAACGATTTCCATTTAATCTCTGTTCACATTCAAACTGATATTAAAAAAAAAATATATTGAAAACAAGTCTTAAAAACATAAAAATTATAGTTCATCTTACTCTTTAATAAATATGTATGTAAAATTAAAAAAAAACAAAATGTAAAATCTGTTAAATTCAATTGTGAAATTTACATACTCTAGTAAGAAAATTACATATGTAAAATTTTCCTTTGATAAATAAGAAATTCATAAAAAAAAAACATGAGGCAACAAAGAAGATCAATGTTTTAAAATCATATGAAAGCTATTCATCAAGACATCTATATGTCTGTTTCTAATGCATCATATCATTGATGAGTAAAGATGTTTTATATTGATAAGTAAATATATGGTTAAGTCTGTCTTTATTTCCTGTCTTTGTGAAGGGGCCGCTGTGGTCGTGATTGCATGGTAGTTGGATTTACAACTACCTTGTACCTGTGCAATCAGTGCCCATCAACACTTAAGTTGCGAGTTTGTGAGTGTACTCGATACAACATTATGTGATAAAGTTTGTCAGCGACTTGTGACAGGTTGGTGGTTTTCTCCGGGTACTCCTGTTTCCTCCACCAATAAATCTTACCGCCACTTTGTGGTAAAATGCTTCACTTTTTCTATGTCCTTTTTAAGTCTGTCTTTGTGGTAAAATGGTTCACTTTTGCTATGTCCTTTTTAAGTCTGTCTTTATTTCCTGTCTTTGTGGTAAAATGTTTCACTTTTTCTATGTCCTTTTTAAGTCTGTCTTTATTTTCTGTCTTTGTGGTAAAATGCTTCATTATTTCTATATCCTTTTTAAGTCTATCTTTATTTCCTGTCTTTGTGGTAAAATGTTTCACTTTTTCTTTGTCCTTTTTCAGTCTGTTTTTATTTCCTATCTTTGTGGTAAATGGTTTACTTTTTTTCTATGTCCTTTTTAAGTCTATCTTTATTTTCTGTCTTTGTGGTAAAATGCTTCACTTTTTCTATATCCTTTTTAAGTCTGTGACCTCTTTATTTCCTGTCTTTGTGGTAAAACACTTCACTTTTTCTATGTCCTTTCTTAGTCTGTCTTTATTTTCTGTCTTTGTGGTAAAATGGTTCACTTTTTCTATGTGTCCTTGGGCTATGCTCTATACTATATGACACACTGGCTTAATTAAACAATCAATGAGAAAAATGAAGTGTCCTCTGGGTTTTTTCGAAATTGAATTTGTGCACCATTCTGTCGATAATATCTGCATCATTACAATTTCAAAGTGCTATTTACTGCAAAATGATTAAGATTTCAATGGCTTAACAGACTTCTGTTCAAATATTACCCAAAAAAACACCCCTCAATTTTTTTTTGAAAATTGTGCCAAAATGTACTTTGGTTTAACGATTTTTTTTTAAACTTGAAGTCCATTACTAATAAGAAGGTGTAAATGGCAACTTCCTGAATCAATTTACCAATTAACGATTTCTATAGTAATACAACTCATGTCAGTTCCAATAACTCAAATTTGCATATTAATATCCCCAGTTCTGATAACGGCAGTAACAAGAAAAAATTGTAGAATTTCGACCATCATCATTCAACCATTATTACCGTTCATAGCAAAATTAACACATCTGATCTTAAAAAGTTTTTAAAATATCACAAAAGAACAAAAATAATATCAAAAAGAACAGTCAGAAAAAATAATCTGACTCAGCAGTTTTCAATGATAAATTTTGTTATAATATGAACAAGTACCGATTTTTCTTGACCAAAAATCAACGATCTGGGTTTTTTTTGTCTTGGTTTTGTAAAAAACAAAATTCTGACTGGAAAACAAAACCATAACCCCCCCCCACCCCACCCCATCCCAAAAGATAAATGATTGGTCCCTCACCCAGGGGTCATATAAGGTTCATTCACTTATTATTAAGATGCACCTATATGCACTAATAACCAGTCAGTCTGTTCAAAAGTTTTGCTGTGTTTTCAGGGCATGAATCAATTAAATGTTGAACCCTGAGGTAATTACACACACACTATATAGATAGTATATTATATATAGAGAACTTCACCCTAATTGACCTGTGATGGACATCTAACATGGTATTTATCTACTAAACACACTGCTACAAACCAATAAAAACTGACAATTGTGTTAGCACATTACTTCTGGAAAATAAAAGAAAAAGTGGTATTTCATCAATAATTTTAGAGTGCATAACTGATTGTTATTTAAAGCCAACTCAGCAATTTTTCAGCTGTATCATGGCAAGAACACATCTATCATAACCATCTACTGGTATATATCAAGATACAGGTTCAGACTGTCTCAAAAATGAGGGCCCCAAGAAATTTCTTGGATATTAAAAAAGGGGTGGGGGGCAAAATATGGCCAAAAATTTCCTGTATTTCTTTTTATCTCCCCAAATATGGAAGGGGGCCCCTGGATCTGCATGTAATATTTATATACATTTTGCATAAGCTTAAAAATTAAATCCAGAGGTTATATTTTTATTTTCAGCATAAAATGCCACTATATGTGAATATACACAAACTAGCTTATACATTATATTGGTGAGTGCATAAATGGGATCTATTCTTTTTTTTTCCATTACAAATGCATGGGGCAATAAAAAAGATCTTATATTAAAGCTGACATGAGAAGACGCAGACTTAAGTCAATATATAGGATTTTGACATGTTATACAAGGTCTAATACTATGTTTTTATTGTCTACATAATGTCCTTTTTCACTTTTAAAAGTTCTTCAAAACATAAAAAGCCTCTGGACAAGAAAAAAGACAGAGAATCAATAGCTGTTAATGGCTCGTTAAATCCTATCTAACTTACACAAGATTTTGTAATGATAACTGGTAACTGAATAATCCAGGTGAAAATTAAATGGGTCAATCAGGTGTTCCTTATAATTATTTTGTCTAGACTCCTTGCAACGCCCTAATTCTTAGTGTACTTTCTTCCTTTTTTCTCCCATTGTGCATGATATGCAAAAGCAGATGGATTTCTTTTTTGAGATAGTTTCAAGTGGTTGGGAATTGCTATACCCAGTACTATCTGTCTATGACCATACCATTAGGTCTCTGGTTCCCCTTTATCTATCTTCACAAAATTCTGGTATCTTAAAAAAAAACTCCACCCAAAAGATGTTTTCTGCAAAGGATGAATTTGCAGTTTTCATGTAATTTTTCTAAAAGAATATATTTTACATTTATATTTTAAAACATTCGGATGTTATGCAAAATAATTTTTAAAAATCCACATATATACTATTTTCAAGCCCCAAGGGATCCACAAAATATCATTGGAGAATGGGGTGGGGACATAAAGTATTAGGGGCTGCTTCCTTTATTTCATTGGAAAAGGGGGGGGGCAAAATATATTTGATGTTTCTTCCTTAATTTCAATTGAATTTTAGTGCCATTTTCTATTTTAATTTATAACCATATGCACTGGTTAATTACTAAATCATCCAGGTGTTCTGGTGCATTGTGCAGGTGAACACAGATTGATGCATGACATTTTACACAGGTACAACTGTACACATAGGTAATAATTCACCTTAAGATGACCCTATTCAAGGTTAAACTACAAAGTCAAAGGTCAATAAATGCTGATTCCAATAAATGTCTATATCATAAATCTTATTTTACATCCACATAAAAGGTAATACTATTAAGATAACATGAAAAATAAATTAGATCATATTTTCTTCATATTTTTATTTCTGAATTCAGATATGATTTTCTTTAATAAAACCAAGGATTTATATAAATCTATATAAATCCTTGATAAAACAGATTTCATTTCATTTTTAATTTTTTTGCTTTTTTCAGGTATGATGTTCTTTAATAAAACAGATTTTATTTTATTTTAATTACATTTTTTTTTCAGATGTGATTTTCTTTAATAAAACAGATTTTATTTTATTTCATTTTTTTTTTTTTTTGCCCGAGAAAAAGAAATTGCTCTGGACCCCTGCTGCTGTCTGTGAAATTTAGACACATGTGGACATGCATTGTAAGCTTGACATTTTGCCTGATCATGATAAATGAACAATGAAACACATTAAAATCACTCAAGTGACAATTGTTTGACAGACACTGCAGAATTGCTGACTAAGTGCAACATGGATACAGAGGAACAAAACTAATGAAAGCTTCATATAATCAATGGACCGTGAAAATAAGGTTATGCTGAAGTGACAAATTCAATGGAATACATAAGACCAAAAAATGATCATCTGGCTAAAATACCAAATGCATTGTCACAAAACTGCTCAACAGAGGCTCTTGCAGGAATAGTTTGAAAAATTGAGCTAATCATATTTTTACTTTACTTTATTATTAACAGTAAGCACAATTTCCACCCTAATTAGGGTCAATAGCTACATTGAATAGTCAACAATACATAAACATACAATGTACAACATATAAACAAATTCAATACACAATAGAACAAATGGAATCAAGTTCCCCCTGTCCTCAGTTCCAATGAATGTTTAATGAAGGAGCCTAAAGATTTCACCTGCTTGATGTTAGTCGGATTTAAAATAATTTCAAGTAGATTAACTAAAACAAGTATAGGTCAGTGTGACTTTCCTCCCAATGAAAATAACAAGTAGATGAGAAACAGAGCTAAAGATAATTATTGAATTTTCTTGTGATAATCAATCCCCTCTCCTATCTCCCACCCACAAGTTTTCTGAGATTGTCTGTCTAAAACCTTATCCATGCAGTCTCCATTTTAAATGTTGAATAGAGAAAACAGAGAGAGAACATTATGAAATGGCTGCAAAAACAGGATCTGTAAACACTGTTTTTGAAACCCAAATCTGCTGAAAGGACCATTCGGAAACGATAGAAATATATGTATATGCCCCCTCCTCCCCCTTTTTTTAGTGGATATGTTTCGATGGCAGGTACATGTACAATGCTACAATTCAAAAGTAAATGTACTTTAAATATTGCACAAAGTATCAGTATACAGTTTCCAATCAGATAGGTGAAACACACAGACTGAATGAAACTAACTCTGCCAAGATATCCCCCCCCACAACATTGTATAGTCTCATATGTAAGTTTGTACAGTTAGTTATACATGTATGTTCCTAACCAAAAGTGAATATCCTAATCATAATCTGCCATCACCAATTTACATCTGTCCTACATACAATTTCACATCATCATTATGTTTGTATGATCTTATCTTAAAATATATACAATAGGCCATCAGACTGCGTCATTTAACTAAGTAACTATGGAACAACTGTTTCCAATTTAACCTTCTGACCTTTAGCCAAAAATGGCTTTCATCGTGGAAACCATTCATAAAATTGGTTACCTGCCCTAAGGCATGGAGATGAATATTATCCCTCAATGTTGGTAACCTTGTGACTTTTGTTTAACCCTGTGGTCAGACAGAAGAGATGAAAGTGGACTCAAATCAGCTGTGACCTTGACATGCAATTTGTTACAAAGGGGACAGATGACAACTAAATAGTTTCAAGAGAAATCTGATAGCATTTGGCTAGCTAATTGATTCCTCAAATCATTAACTCTGGTGGTCGAGGGGTCAGTGAACTTTCCCTCATCTCTAGACTAATACAAGTTAATGTGTTTCAGTGTTGTAGAACATCTTTGATGATCAGCATGTCTCAGTCAAATATGGCTAATGAGTTGTCTGATGATTATCACATTATTCAGAGAAAAAATGTGGGAAAAATTATTTTTCAACCATTTCTAACTTATTCTGTTTAATGCAAAAATTACTGATTTATAAAAGTAGGCAAAAATATTGTTTTATACTTAACCCCATAATTATAATTACTAGTTTTTTTTTATATTAATACGGAAATATTTAAGGGTATGCATCTAAAAATAGAGAATAATGAAATAGGCTATTTAAAAATAATAATCCCTCCCCTTATTTGCGTAAATACATTTTATTGTAGGCATAAGATATGATAATGCTAATTTTTTGTTACTATATTCAATATGAAATACAGTGATAAACCAGAAAAATATGAATGACATACAGAAAATTGAGAAATGCTTATATTGTCTAGAAATTAGATTGGTTACTACATTTATTATGGACTATTATTTAATTAATTGATCAAAAACAGTATTTTAATATAAAATATTCAGTATGTAGTCTAGTCTCCGTAAGATAAATACATTCTGTATTTCAGAAATCTACCAGTAAAATTATGACCAATCAGATTAGACAACTGTGCAAACATTCACATCTGTGGTCATTTTAATTTACTTCCTGGATAATGCAATAAAATATTGTACATGTTTTAAAGCTTATTTCTACAAATCCTGACATCCTGTAATCAAGCCCCATCCTGATATTGATAAAAAAAACAAACAAACAATCCACCCCCATTATACGAAGGAAGACATGTCACATTTCTTTATTAAATGCAGAAAACAGTACAAAAGCAATCAGGAAATTACTGTAAGAACATACATCCTGTT
>MJUT01011585.1:1363360-1381891 GCA_002080005.1 Gigantidas platifrons
GAACCCTGTGTAAACCAAAAACCTGCCTAAACCAGACAGACTTTACAGTCCTATATACTGAACCCTGTGTAAACCAAAAACCTGCCTCAACCAGACAGACTTTACAGTCCTATATACTGAACCTTGAGTAAACCCAAAACCTTCCTAAACCAGACAGACGTACAGTCCTATATACTGAACTCTGAGTAAACCAAAAACCTGCCTAAACCAGACAGACTTTACAGTCCTATATACTGAACCCTGTGTAAACCAAAAACCTGCCTAAACCAGACAGACTTTACAGCCCTATATACTGAACCCTGAGTAAACCCAAAACCTGCCTTAACCTGCCTAAACCAGACAGACTTTAAAGTCCTATATACTGAACCCTGAGTAAACCCAAAACCTGCCTAAACCAGACAGACTTTACAGTCCTATATACTGAACCCTGAGTAAACCAAAAACCTGTCTAAACCAGACAGACTTTACAGTCCTATATACTGAACCCTGAGTAAACCAAAAACCTGCCTAAACCAGATAGATTTTACAGTCCTATATACTGAACCCTGAGTAAACCAAAAACCTGTCTAAACCAGACAGATTTTACAGTTCCATCTACTAATTGTCTATGTAATATGAACCTGTGTAAACCAAACACCTGTCTAAACTGAACAAATTCTTCAGTCTGATAGGGGTTCACTTTAGACAGGTGTTACTGTTGTTTATTTCACTTGTAGGTTTCTACTGGGAACTTTTTTTTTAATTTCAAGTTGAACAAGAGTATATTGCAAGTGAGCGAGTGTCCTTTAAAGCAGAGTGAACGATTTTTCACCAATAGCGAACGATTTTTCACCAATATTATGCATATGGCATTTTGGTGAGATGATGTCAGTTTTGTACTAGACCAACACTGATGGCTAACTAAAACAACATGTACAGTCCACATGCAGATTATAGCTGCACTTATTTACTTTTAGCTTGCAGTACATATGTACCAAGGTCAAACTGATAACAACATTTTGATCAAAAGAAATATTTAGTACTGTTTTAACATATGTACAACATGTATGTACATGTAGTAGCCATGTTCTGTATGAGGAAACCTAACATAATCATTAAATTTGACTGGCAAGACAACACACAAAAAATGAGCATGAAATGTACATGAAACAAAAGATCAAAGTCACAACAATGAAGTATAAATTTTGAGCTACATACATTTGTATATACAGGTACTTAGCAGCCAAACAGTGGCTCTTACGTTTTTTGTGACCATTAGATCACACACGCAAGAGAAACACTAAAAGAGATGTACAGTTCTGCAACTACTACCCTGTACATGTACATTGTACAGTATATAAACCCTTTTGTTATTTCTCAGTCTTACATTTTCTACTTCAACTGCAAGAAAAACTAGATTTTTTTTTAATCCTTACTGTATGTTATTGAGTCTTATATTTTGCACTTTAACTGCAAGTATTCTAGAATTTGTGTTCACCCTTTTGACATAGATTTGTCTTTTATTTTGTATTTTTAACATTTCTCTGCCTTACATGTACAATTTGCACTTTAACTACAAATATTCTAATAATTAATTTAAAACTGACTGATGGAGGATGCTGAATCATATCAAGATCCATGGCTTCCCCCCCCCATTATGACCCTCCAAGGACAAGTTAGCTCTATCATGATTGTTATCAAACAGCTTCATGCTTTATGATATTGTTAACATAACAAGCATGACATAATAGACCGTCTACTATAACTGCTATAAACATTATTGTAGTCAGTCAAATTGAGAATTGTTTGTATTAACTCATTTATGATAAACCCCTACAGTACAATTCAAACACAAATTGTTTTCTAACTTTTTCTTGCTCTGACGAAAACATATTTTTCCATGTTTTAAAAAAAATAACAAGTATACATGTATATACAAAATGTACATGTACATTATATGTTATTCCGGTCATAGACAGGGTATATAATGTCACATTCACCCTGAATGTGACATTATATACCCTGTCTATGACCGGAATAACTATTATATTATAGCTCACATCTTCATATTTAAGGAAGAAAAGAAAAAACAAAACAAAAACAAAAAACGATGCCAGTGCCGTATGGAAACGCAAAACTAATTCGGAATTTTCGATACATAAATTTTTATCGAAGAGAAAGAGACAAATTTTGCATGACTTTTATGCTTTGTAATTCAAATTAAATATCGGTTAAAACAGAACTTGGTTTTCTATAATCCTAAAATTATAATGTCTTAATGATATACCGTTTCTAAAATACTACATTCTTTCGACTTGTGACGTTATAGATTTCTATATATCATCATCATCATATTTTTATAAGTTGGGAATGTCACATTATATACCCTGTTTGATAGCTGAATAACAGATATACATTTTTATTACGGATTTAACCATTGTTTTTTTTTAAATACAGAACCCAACTGTATCGACTATATTTGCATTTTTCGTATTTCTAGATGTCCCTTTCCGTACCTCTGACATGCTTTCATCAATGACATCAAAATATTTATCATGTCATTGCTCTTGAAACATTTTGTTTATTATGATGTTCATCACATTGTGGTACAGCCGTGGAACATAGGAGTTTGCTGAATCGATCAGGTATTTGTGACGGAATTATATGTTGTAATATTTTTTTGTTCATAAAGCCGTTTTGAGTATAAAAACAACATTTAATTTGGTAAAAATACATGTATTTTTCCGTATTATACTATTGATTCAGTGAAGCGGAATTTTTTGTCATCCATGTTTTTATCGTTTTTGGGAGACTGAAATATACAGGGCCCCTCGACGGGATAGAAATATGTCTTATGTATACGGCTACAGACTTGTTATCCAATCAGAATCTTTACATTTTTATGTGAGCTATTATATACATACATGTACAGTCAAGCCTGCCCATGTGGTCACCTCTATTAAGCAATCACCTGTATTAAGCAGTCACCTCTATTAAGCAGTCACCTGTATTAAAAGGTCATGTTTTTCTTGTCCTGAAAGAAAATTTCATATGAATTGAACATCTTTTAAGAGCTCACCTGTCTTATAAGGCCACTTTTTCTTTGTCCCACAGGTGACCTCTTAATACAGGTTGGACTGCATATTGCATAAAGGACTTTATACTAATTTCATTCACGTTCACGACTTTCTCGACAATGACAAAGCAAAAAACAAAGAAATATGGGATTGAATATATAACTTGAACTACATTTTATAAATGTAACTATCTAGAAATAAATAGGTCAGTGTCACACGACTTCTGACACAGAAAAAAATTAAATAACGTACCATTTACTACCAGAGCAATATCTACATTGATAAAAATGTACCGGTCAATACTAGACTAATACCGACTGTTCCGAGACAACAAAGACAAACCTGTGATAATTAACATCCACGTCCGTGTAAATACAATATAGATCGGTACATATCTACATGCTTACATAAACCCTATATACCCAGATAATGAAAATATTTCAGATAAACCGAGAGAGAATGGCCGTAACATTTAATTTAGGACCAAGTGTACCACGAGGACAGGTAAAATGTAAACAAATAAATAAATAAATCCGAAGAATTTGTTTACTTCTATAATTATCACGCTGAACTACCGGTACATGTACATTGTACCCGTCACTGTCACATACATGTACATCTATAATAATAATAATAATAATAACAACACTTCAAGCACAACACTGATAATTCAAACTCGTGTCCTTCACATTTCAAATTGAATCCATAAAATTTGTAAACAAGAGTTAATAAATCCTATTAGTATAGTCTATATGTACTGATCTCTTGCTTGCGTAGATTAATTAATCCAGGATTTCAGTAGGCCCTTATAAAACTTGTATACATAGTATTTCAACTGTAATAAAGTCTTATGTTATTTCTTACTAGAAACATGCTGTGCACACTAAATGGTATATCTATGTATCTGTACAGTATTTTACATGTATAGTTTTGTCTTATTATATTTCAGGGGCGAGTCAGGTTAGACAATCAAATAACTGAAAATAAATCCTGTACCCATCTTACTACACTCCTCAACAATCAATGTCACAATCATCTATACCCCTCCCCTTTCAAAAAGTCAATTTTTGAACTGGATTGTGTCCTACAATTTTCACAATTTTTTTTTCCAGAGGAGGATAGCTGAAACCAGTTAAATAACTGGAGGGGGAGAGGGAAACCATCCCTGATTATAATTAAAGTTCAATCCTATATGATACATTTAATGTGTGTAATTAAGGGAGTTCAACCTTTTTCTAATATTTACAGAAATTTATAAACAATTCCTTTATTATAGTTTTGTTCCATTTGTTACTAGTATTAATTAAATTTTGAAACACATTTTAGGTATTCAGACTGCACCCAAAACAAGTCATATAACAGACCGCAATTTCATATAGATTCAAACTGTACTGCACCCAAACCAAGACAAACAACATACTGCAAACAAGATGCATATATCCTAATCAAACATTGATTCCAATAAGTTATTGGCAATTTTCTGTTTTAGAAACCACTTTCAGAAAACTAGCTAGCAAAAACACTTAAAACCTAGTAAATGTGGGAAGAACAGCTAATTTAATGAAGTTTCAATATTTTCTTTGAAAATGGAATTACATAAAAGTTTTATTCTCCGAGAAAATAACTTTAAAATCTATACAGAAATGGTAGATTTTATATTTACTGTATGTCAGCCATGTTGTATTGTTATACAAGCTGGAGTACAAGATGTATTAAGACAGTCCTTGAATTGAAAATTTGAATTAACTGGTCCAAATCATATTCTTGAATTTATTTTTATATAGTTCTAAATTAAAACTGAAAAATTTACTGGTCCGAACAAACTTTTACTGTTCTTGGGACGGGGGAACCGGTGCTCATGATGTAAGTAATGACAACCAATGCAAAATTAAACATGTGTGGATCAACTGAATGCTTTCAAAATAAAAATTAGGAGTCCATTTCTGCTTTACAAAGGGGGGGGGGGGGATATCGCATATTAGAGTACAAAGTATTTTTGAAATCCACAGCTGTAACGTCTTTTCCAAATTACACTAGTAAATTTTAACTTTCTTTCACAAGAGTTGAATACATTATAATACTAACACTTTTCCTCATTTAACTAGTATGTATATTAAATAAAGGATACACTTCGTGGAAGAAGTCTATGTGAGGTGGCTGAAGAATGTCCAGTGCTGACAATACCTGTAAAATAAAAAATAAAAATGATTATAAGATGAGAATGGAATTTTCCCTAAATATATATATACATGTACTGGTACATGATACTGTACATGTATCAAAACTATTGATTCAAATATTTTAGTTACAGTTCAAAAAGTACAAGAAATGTGACAGTAAAATCAGTGATTAATGTCTGCATATTAGAGATATCCCCTGCACTCAACCAAAGATTGGGTGACTCTTTTTCACAAAAAAGTACATCTCATTTTAATTACACAATTGATTTTTCCTCTTGCAAGTACATAATTTCACAAAAAAGTATACTTGTATTGTTTTTTTACTTTTACATTAGTACAATGTGTGTCAAGTTTGTAACACACAAATTTCTCTTCATTTTCCAGGTTGTCTGTATTCATCTTCTACTTGTAAATCAAATGTAATACAGTCAAACCTGTATTAAGAGGACACCTTTGGGACAAAGAAAAAGTGGTCTTTTAAGACAGGTGACCTCTTAAAAGAGGTTGAATTTATATGAAATTTTCTGTAACACTTTCAGGACAAGAAAAAGATGACCTCTTAAAAGAGGTTGAATTTATATGAAATTTTCTATGACAGGACAAGAAAAAGGTGACCTTTTAAGACAGGTGACCTCTTAAAAGAGGTTGAATTATATGAAATTTTCTATAACACTTTCAGGACAAGAAAAAGATGACCTCTTAAAAGAAGTTGAATTTATATGAAATTTTCTATGACAGGACAAGAAAATGATGACCTTTTAATACAGGTGACTGCTTAATAGAGGTGACCACATGGGCAGGCTTGACTGTATTTGTAAGGTGTACTTGTCAAAATAAAGAACAGTCAAATCTGCCCATCCAACCACCTCTATTAAGCAGTCACATGTATTAAAAGGTCAATTTTTCTTGAATTGAACTCTTTTAAGAGGTCACCTGTCTTATGGGGCCACTTTTTATTCATACTAAGCATGTCCTCTTAATACAGGTTGGACTGTACTGTCTTTCAGGACAATGACCATCAGCAAATTAATGAACATTCTCAAAGGACGGAAATGCAAAATTAATTTCTTTAAACAAGTGCCGATTTAACGACATGTAATATAAAACATCAAAAACTGTTTTTACAAAGAAGTTGATATGTTATTTATATTTCAGCAAGATTTCCGACATAAAACTACCAGTGCTAATAAGTCAACCCACTGAGAAAAGATAGCAAGCACAGCTTGATCCAAGCTATATAATAAATTTTATCCAGATAGTATTAAGAATAAATGCCAGTACCTTTTCTTTATAAATTTTGTTCTCGCTTACAGAGGAAACAATATGAAAAGGAACATAAAATTTAAAATATTTTACATCTAAATGTTTCCTTTGAAGAATTAAGTAAAATTTACGTCAAATTTTTAAAAAGTCTATGTAAAGTGATCAGAATATACAATAAAATCTATAAATAGATTCTGGTGTAGACATTTGCCCTGGGCTACATGTATTATACATGTGTATACTGTACCTGTACAGTCAAACCTCAATTAAGAGGTCACCTTTTGGACAAGGAAAAATGGCCTTATAAGACAGGTGACCTCTTAGAAGAGGTTCAAAAAATTAAGCATGAGAAATTTTCTATGGCAGGACAAGAAAATTGCAACCTTATTATACAGGTGAATGCTTAATAGAGATGACCACATGGGCAGGTTTGACTGTATTTAATAACCGGGTTGTTTTTTTTATTTCTTTTACAAAGATGATACCATAAATGTGTGCATTTTTGAGGAAATTTGCTTAAATTTGTTATCAACATAAACAAGAAAATACATGCAAATAATTATACACAAAAGGTTGTGAATTTACTACAAAGTTCTGTATAGAAACAACAAACAAAATTTATGGCAAAAAGATCAAATTCTCTCTCTATTGGAAGTTAGCTCATTATTATAATCTAACCAAAAAAATTGAGATTCAATAGATTTTCTAACAAAACAAAAATTCTGTTACAATAAACTTTGTGACCCCTGCTTTTACCTGAAGAGGTAGGTAATTACCTTTTATTCATGTCTGATCCTCTTGATGAGAAAAGTCAAAAGAAAATCAATCTTTATACCAGTGATTTTATATCTGACTTACTTAACCACTGCTACTAGGAGCAAGTTATCAATAGATAGAGATGCAGGTGTGAATTCTCTATTCGTTTCTGTGGCCAAAATTTAAAATACAGGGAGATCATATCATTTTTATAGGAAAAATCTTTTCTTTTGCTACATTTATTTTAAATTTCATATGAACAAAATGATTATTTAATTTTAAAAGAATATATTCTTGTAAAATGAATATACAGTACATTTTTATACATACAGTATATACAAAGGTATAAAATACAGCCATATTTATGTTAAACCACAACATGTATATAGATTTAGGAATACTAGGAAGTAAGGATTGGACATCTTTTTATTTTTATATAATATATTTAATACAGCGATGAATATACATGGGATATTTCAGATTGGATAATATATAATATTAAAAACAGCCAAATGTTAAACCACAATATAAATATCTAGGATTGGACATCTGTTCCACCATTCATTCAAAAATAAAGTTTAAAATATATGTAGTGCATTAATATTAGACCAAATAACCTCCCAGCCTACAACAAAGTGAAGGACATGGATTTAAACAATGTTTCATCCCATTGTATACAAAAATATATTTGTTAGGCTGACAAACATTTACAAAATTATAAAAACAACAAGGTGTATATTTAGGATTGGAATATTTTTACCTATTATTCATTCAAAAATAAAATTGAAAATATAACATAAGCACAAATAACCTTTCAGCCTACAACTAAAGGATGGACAGTGATAATGTCAGGGGGAATTTAAACAAAATCTTTCTACAGCACCAAATGTAAATATATTTGTTAGGCTGATTAACATTTAAAAAATATAACTATTAAACCACAATTTATGTATAATTTAGGATTGGATTTTTACATTTAGTCATTCAAAAATAAAGTATATATTAGTGCATTTGCCTAAATAACCTTCAAGTGTATAACTAGGTGATAGACAGGACCAAGTCTTATCAAAATTAGTTCTCCTCATTCAACCCCCCTTTGTTTAATTTATTGGTGCACAACAACAAAAAGCGGGGGGGATGTTAGGGAGATCTCGCTTTAATTATATTGGAACAGGACATGATATATTTTATGAAATATTTATAGGTTTGGTTTATGGTGTTTAACACCACTTTCAACAATATTTCAGTTACATCATGGTGGTCACATTTACTGGTGGTGGAAACCGGAGTACAAAAAAATGTACCTAGAGAAAACCACTAACCTATTGCAAGTCATTGACAAACTTTATCACATAAGGTTGTATGAGTACACCTCACAATGAAAATATTGTTTCGGCCCCTGGAGTCATTAACAAAATCACCAACTTCAACAAGCATTAACAAAATTATAAATTTCAATAATAATTAATTATTCCATTCCAGATGTCTCTTTTACCAAAATATAATCAATGTCATATTGTATTTCACTAATTCTATTCTGCCAGTCAGTTGATGTACAATGTATAATACATGTGGAATAAAGAAATGAAATGACCAAAAAAGTTGACAATACAGTGGCTTAAGATGTGTAAAGATCACACAGTTGACAATACACGTGGCTAATCACATGCCATATTAATTATGTTGGAGAAATAACAAGCTTGTATGATCATATGGTACGATTTTCTGCCATTCATAAAATATAATTGTTCTCCTTTAACCTTGAATGGGGACAAATTTTTGAACCAAGTTGATACAAATTTTTTCTTTAAATCCAATATCAGAATTTAATGTATAAAAATCTTGATAAAATTAGTAAAAAAAAACTTTGATTGATTATCATATTATGTGTTTCGTGAGCATCTTCAGTCAAAGTTTATACAGCTTCAGCTGCAGAATATTTAAGATATCTATACAGTAGCCCCCCCCTCCCTTTATAAGACCATCCCTTCAGTAATGAAAAAGTGTCCTTTTAAGAGAAGTGTCCTTTCTTGAGGTGACAATTTAGTTGTATTTTACTACATGTATCTCTGTGCATCAGAAATCTGGCCTGATAAGAGAGGAACAATTTAGTAGTATTCTTACTATCTCAGTACATGTGAATTCTGACCTGATAAGCCTAAGGAGGCCCTTGGTAAGAGTGACCTTTGGTGAGAGTTTCCTTATACAGTAGCCCCCCCCCCTCCCACTCCCTTTATAAGACCATCCCTTCAGTAATGAAAAAGTGTCCTTATAAGACAGGTGGCCTTTCCTCAGAGGAACAATTTAGTAGTATTTATATTATCTCAGTACATGTGAATTGTGACCTGATAAGTAGGTCCTTGGTAAGAGTGGCCTTTGGTGAGAGTGTCCTTATACATATGTAAGACAGGTGGCCTCTCTTGAGAGGAACAATTTAGTAGTATTTATATTATCTCAGTACGTGTGAATTCTGATCTGATAAGGAGGCCCTTGGTAAGAGTGTCCTTATAAGAGGGGGACTACTATATATCCATGGACAGTGACAGCTTGACTGATCAGGGGTCATATCTTTGTTCAGAGTTCATGAAATGTGTCAGTCCTTTCAGACATGACCAGCAAAATTTGGGCAGATTTTGTTAAGGACTGACACAAAATTAGTATTCTGCAATAGAAAATTAATGAGGACTGACATTTTTTTTCACTAGGACCACCAAGTCCATATGCAATTTCGTGAACCCTGTTTGTTGAAATGTTTAACTGAACAATAAACAGATTCTTGTACTAAGAGGTATCCTTGTACTGATTAAATCTTCTTAAAAAATCCATACTTTTTGACTAAACAAAGAAATGGATAAATTACATGTAACACTAACAGTACATGTACATGTATGTAGACCAAGAAATGTGTGGGCTTACAACTCAAAGTTTTGACGACTTAATCATTTAAGTGGCCATACTTTTCAAATAAGTAATTGAAAAGAGGACCATATTTAAATATAAGCGATTATTTAGTCATCTATTACAAACGGGTCAATGTTTACTTTTACCGGAGAACAATAAAAGGTACAACGTACACCTGACATAACGATCATACCTAAGATATCTTTGCCAGGTAAAAATTTTTACAGGTCTGGACATAGGGTGGGTTATCTCTTTGTCAAACACATGGTGCTTGTGACAGCTTTACATAGAGATAGACAAAGACCCAAACGTTTCACCTAAAAATACACCTGTCGAAATTCACAAACAAAGACAGCCAATTCATTTCCTATCCTTAAGCAAATAAACAGAGACTAACTGGGGACAAAATTCACAAGCTGATACACAAATCTATACCATATAACGTTGATTCCTTCCAAGAGACAATCCCTAAGGAAATGACAGCGAGATTAATCCTTACAAAGTCTAAAGATCTTGATCTTCCACATTACAAAATGTCTTGGTAATACCGGTAATTCAATAAGATCAAATGCATGTACAGGAGGAATGTTGCAAGACACTGACCAACTTTATTACATACATTTTTTTTTGTAATGTTGTACACCTCACCTTGATTGAGATTCGAACTCACAACATTAATGGTGATAGGCACTGATTGCATAGGTAGTTGTAAATCCAACTACCATATGATCACGGACATGACGACCCCTCCTTGCTAATACTGGTAATTTAATCAGATTAAATACATATGTACATGAACCTGTAGAAATAAATGTATGAAAGGATGTTTGTCTAGGGTACCAGTATAGAACACTGGATTGTAACAGGAATTTCTACAAAGTCTAAGACATTTATCAAAGGTTGTTTTTTGAGACAGGTTGGCGGTTTTCTCTGGTTTCCTCCACTAATAAAACTGACCATAAAGATGTAACTGAAATATTGTTGAAACTCTGAAAGTGGCATTAAACACCATAAATCCAAACCCTACAAAGTCTAAAACATTTATAAAAGGTTGTCCTTGACGGAAAAATAGACATGTATCATATATGTCTCCATCAACATATTTTGATGAAAAAAGGGAAATAACTCTTTCAAAAAGGGTTTTATCAAAATTTTGAAATGATCTGTGATTCTCCATATCATTATGGTGATAAGTTTTAAGGGGTTCCCTTTTAAAATGTAGGAGGATTTGCATGCATAAACTTAAATGACAGATGGACAGGACCCTCCCTTTCTACATGTGATAATTGGATGTCCACAATACAGATATAAACAAATTTACTAGACAATGGACATGTGTTTTTAATTAACACCTTCACAACCTGTCCACAATTTGTCATTAAGATTTCGCTGTCTAGGATACAATGTAATACTGATCAAGTTCACCTTAAAAATAATGTGAACAAAGGATTTTTGTCAAAAACTCTCCTAGTCGAGTTCTGCATGACTGCACTAATTTGTAGGCAGGAAATCACAGAATGTTTTTGATGGTTATGGTGTTTAACACCACTTTCAACAATATTTTAGTTAAATCATGGCTAAATGTTTTTGAGGGGAGGGTGCGATCAGATCATCTGTATGTAACATTCATAGGCATCATGATCAATCTGAACCAAGAAATTATATACAAAATGAAAACTGGGGAAAAATACAAGATTTATCATTATGTGTGAAGTTATGAAATGATGAATTACAAAAGCAACTGCTTTCATGTGGGAAATCGGAGAAATGTATTAATAGAGTGAATGGTTTACAAATCAAATGATCAGTCCATGATATCTGACAGCTTATATACAGCTGTTTGAGGAGAAATATATGTTCATGATGGAACTGGCACTGAAAAGTACTGATAAAGACAGGATGTAAATTAGGTTAATACACTGTACCTCAAGGAATTTATGTTTATATTTATAAACTTCTATTTTATTGAAAGTTGTATTAAAAAATTACAGGTATGCACACTTGTAAGCTTGTGAGGGGGTTCGGTACACAAGGGTCTACTGAAATCAAGATTTAAGTTGAATTCTCTGTATACACACTTGTAAGCAGGGAGGGCGATTCGGTACAAGAATGTCTACTGAATGAAATAGAGATTTAGATGCAACTCTTGATATTAAAGTCTAGATTTTAAACTCCCCTCACCCTATGTACAAGGTACAAGGAATCCAGTCATAATCAAAATAAGCAACAGAATTTAAAACACTAGAAATGTTTAACGTATAAGACCAGATTTATTTACCATATTGAAGAGTATGGACCAAGGGAAGAAAATAATTGGGGTACTAGCCTAATACACAATGTATCATGACACACTCATATGTATGTATGTAATTATAAATGACTAAAATATGGATAGAATTACCAAACTGTTAATCATCCTGTCCATCATTATAACACAGGTGCATTGTCTATTAATACACAATACAATGAGGAGTTGTAAATACTGCATAAAATCATGGGGACAGTCCCAAAAATGCCTAAGAGTCGTAAATACTGTATCAAGTCATGGGGAATGTCCCAAAAAAAGCCATAAATACTGTATCAAGTCATGGGGAATGTCCCAAAAAAAGCCTATGTGGAAACTAGTGGAATAACGTTTTTGGCTTTAAAAGTAACATAAATTCTGAGGGTTATCAACTTATGCATAGGGTTATCAGTATTACAAGTGAAATAAATATGCAATATCAAATATCAATATGATTGTGTTATGTAAGGTATATCACCTACATGTATTACACTTTCAGTAAATGTGCTTTCTATTGCTGACAACTATATTTTAAATATATAAAATGCATAGTGACATTGGGCAAGTACATGCATGTCAATCACAGTTCACATGATACAACTAATGGCATTGAAAAGGGGGGTGGGGTGATGCCACTTTCAACAATATTTCAGATAAAAAAAATGTATATTGTGTATCCTTGCATTCATTTGAACTGTGCATGAGCCTGTTGAGGTTACTTGTGTTTTTTTTCTTTGGCATACAATGTACACGATGCAGACAATTACAAGATTATAATGGCTTTTCAGATGTTTAGAAAATATACATAAAGTGACTTAATATTTTTAAAGTAAATTATCAATATACAACTTATGTGTAAACATGATCCTAAGAGGAAGATGAAATCATATACTTGTAAATATGTTGTTACATAAATCCATGTATTTTTGTACTTTTAAGATTTTCTTTACAGGAAACAAGACGACTTTGAATTATTTTACATAGGACAGGAAAGGTCGTGAAAGTCACTGACAAACTTTATCACATAATTTTGTATCGAGTACACCTCACCATGAACAGGGTTCAAACTCACAATGTTAGTGGTTTGGTGTTTAATGCCACTTCAACAATATTTCAGTTACATCGTGGCGGTTATACATTTAGGTACAATGTACCAAACATAATGTACACAAAGTTAGATCAATAACTGACGATTTAAATATTTGTTGAAAACAATGGATCTATTTAGAAATAACTTAACTAGTTAGAAAAAAACAAATCAACTTGTGAAAATCATGAGGGATGATTAGTTTAAATAATTAATGACTGATTACAAAGTTAAATATACAATGTAGGATTGTCAATTACAGCTCAAAGAGTAAAAAATAACATTGTAAATATTTTGTTACAATGTAGAGTAAAAAATAACACTGTAAATATTTTGTTACAATGTAGAGTAAAAAATAACATTGTAAATATTTTGTTATTTCAGTATGTTTTTTAAATTTACAAATACCAGTACTAGCCAGACCTTTCCCAGACAAAAATAAATCAGAACAGTGATAAAAATATGATCTGTTAAAAAATAAATCAGTACATATTTTCATTGCTCTAGACTTTGGATTGTTTATATGCTATTTTAAGGATAGACTATAAATTGACTGTACACATTTGTGTAGTAGTTTTCAGTCCGTGCATTTGTGCTACCACCAAGTGGGGAGGGGGGTACCTTTTCACCAAGGTGGCAGGAATGGATTTTTTATGCAATCAATTACTCGTCGTCACCTTGGATATTCCATAGCGACAGAACAACACACTCAACAATATAGTGATGGCATGTTACATGTACTTTCGAATTTGAGCGTACCTGGGGTGCGTTCAACATCGTAGCTGCTAGGTTGAGCTACGTAGAAAAATCTTATTGAACGGAAAGCTAGCCTAGCCACTACATACATAGCTCTAGCTAGCTTAAAAAATGTCTGCTAGCTTTTGAATCCAAGATAGCAGATAAAACTAAATTTAATTTTGTAAGGTAAAAATAGTGGCATTGCAGGAAGTGCCAACGCTTTTAAATACGGATGATAATTTATTAAGGTAACTAGACAAATATGATTAGCTAAAATGTTCCAAGAAATTATTCTATATGATTGGCGCCATATTTGCTAGCACTACTACATAGATAATCGTTCAATGACGTCATGGCTATTTTACCTAGCAGCTTGGCTAGCTGCTAAGATATTGAACGCAACCCTGATGAAGGTTATTCCAGAAACATGTGATGCACACTAAATTGGACCTCTACCTTTTTTTGTTTTTTTTATCCTCCATAAAAAAAACTTGTTCTGAAGTAAAAAAAAACACTATATTCTGAATTCAGGTATCTTCAGATGCAGATTAAAATGTGTCAATTTCAACAGATGTTGTAACCATAAATCCCATTTTCCTATTTATACATGTTCATGTACATTTGTACATACATGTATCAGCTTGATTAGACATTCATAAATTGCTTGTCAAATTACACCCTTCCACCTGGTCTAGCATTTTTTTGGCTTTAGTTCAATGCTGAAAACATGTAATACATGAACAGGTGATACATGTACATGTTTAAATTATATAGAGGACCTAAGACTTACATTGTCATGTTTGAAGTGACAAAGCATCCTTAATTCACGGAATACTCTTTTTGATGAGACTAAATTTTGGAATACACTTGGCATTTTCTTCAGGGCCACCCGCTTTCCATCTCGTGGGTCTGTCACTGACCTGGAAAAAAACAAAACAATAACATGACTGAATATGCTTACATGTAGTACATACATATGAATATATAAAGTATATATACAAGTAAATAAAAGATTTAAACACAAATTTCAACAAGAGGCTTCTGTGGCTGTTATGTATTTTTATTCATATACATTGTATACAAACAGTGGTTATCATGTGCAACTTCTGACATAATCTTCAACTTGTTGAAGGCAGTCAGTATTTGGTAGAAGTAGAATCAATATAAATCATGTGTTTTGAAGTCCTGGACCCCCCCCCCTTTTTTTTTCAAACAACACTGCCTTTCCTGAAAATTTAATATGGAATTCAAAAGAAATGCTTATTTTAAAAGTTTAACAAGTTTGTTTGGTATCAAAGTAAGTTTTTCCCCAGAAAGAAAAAATACTTAGTCATGTAATTAGCCACAAGAAGTTTATAATTGTAGGTCAGACTCAGGTCGTGTCCTTATTTCCAAATTTCAAAAATAAATACAAATGTAAATTAGATGTGGTGCCATAAAAATCTTGTACATGTAATTCATCTACTACTAATGTTTTTATTATTTTTTCCCTTTTAACACTGGAATGTGTACACATGTACATGTATATATTGATAAGTCATTCATATTCAGGATATTGTGTGATATCGCCTATGTACATGTACAAAACAATGAAGTTCAAGACAAATGTGAATAAACTTGTATGAAAACAAACCCACCATTTGGGACAAGGAAAACAATGTTCTAAATTAAATAAAATGACCAAATAAATGCAATTGAGCATTTGTTATCGAATATATTTCATATCTCCATTCATAAATCTTTTTTGTTGCAATATTTTTACCTCATACATCTATTCATCATGTACAATGTATAATGAATGATTAGAATTTTTAACATTCTTACTTTAATGTCTGCTGAATTATTTAAAAAGAAACATTATCTTTAACGATACATATTTTAATTATGATTTTAAAATTAATCTGAATTAAATTTATCAATCAAATATTTTTTTTGTTTTTCATTATGAAATATCAATCAAGAAATACAACATTTTATTAAAAATTGCTATCAAATATTTTTAGTAGAACAAAAAATGAAATTTTTTTTTATTGTTTAATATCATTTTAAGAAGTAAATGAAAAGAAAAATGTGACTTTGTTTAAAAAAATATGAATGAATTCCGTTCTCTTCATTGTTGTGAGTAGTGTTAAATTGTCATGCCCGATCAGCTGTTTTTTATGACAATGTCACACAAAGAAAACTTTTGGACGACAAAGAAAGGATTTTATCGTGGATAAAGTATAGACAATAATGACATTTGTAACAACAAATTCTTCCAAAATATGGAGTCTTTCTGAAAATTTTAAATGAATTTATTTTTTATTATTCGGTAAGAAATGTCTTTGAACAGACTTGCACGAGTAAACAAAGAAAATGTTACACTCACCATACAACACCAAAAGCCCCATACCCAATGGGTCGGTCAGGCTGCACGTCCTGGGGAGGTACAACCTGAAAGTACGGGACAGCCACTGCTGCTGTAAGTATTGCATGTTGAGATGGGGCAGGAGGTGCCCCTCCTTGAAAAGCCATGATATGCCTCGCGTGTCTGTGTCCAACCACCGCCATAACCCCACGAAACTTCCAACTGCCTGCACGAAAAAAGCGCTTGGAATGCTAAAATTTCACTGTTGCATTTCTAAGTCCGATACATCCACATTGATTAACAACTCTCCGATTAAACTGGAGAGTTTGGTGTTCAAATCTTAAATAATTTTACCAAAACATAAAGATAATTTCGTGTTATTTGGTGACAGGGTTCTGACTCACACGCGAGTACGGCACACAAAGAAATCACGTGACAACGCTAAACTTTACCCGAAATGCAACGTTGTCGGTAAAAGGTCACGAAAAGAAAACTAGATCCAATAAACTTTTTGTAAAATATGGAACAAATTGTCACTTATTAAATTCATAATATCCAGAAATATACAGTTCTTAACTGTTGATATATTATATTTTCCTCGAAAACTTCTGTATTCCAAGACAATCTATGTAAATTCAACTTGTTGTCTACAGTGTGAAAAACCGAAAGCACATGTGTATCTCCACGTGGAATAATAAACCACGCCTACCAGTTATTTTCCGTTACGGAAGTGATTATCATGACGACAGCGCAGCTGATGTTGAGACTGTACATCTTATCCGTGGGTTAAAGTTTGTGTGAATTGGTACATTTAATTTGATTGATGTGTTAATGTTTATGAGGACCTTAGTCCTAATTAACACTGGCTATTAATGCAACAGTCATTGAAACGTAGGTCATTTATTCGCCCCTGGTAAGGCAATGATCATTGAAAAATTTAGGGGGAGGGGGTTATTGTCTTTTTTTCATTTTTTATTTCATTCACCAAATTTAATCGAATAAAAGATATTTGACCTGATAAATGCAACAAGCAGATAGTTGACCCTTCTCTACTTTTCAACAGAAAATGTTGGTAAAATTTGAAGAAAAAAATACTGATTTTCTTCATTTCCTTTCTAAAAAAGAAATAATCTGATTTTTGTTTTTTGAGGGAAAAAGACCCCTCCTTAAAAGTTAAATGGTTGGTCCCTTAAAATACCTAAAATTCGTCATCAGATTTTAGATGGAAATAAAAACAATTAATTACACAACTATTACTAAAAACATCAGTAATGATAATAATTTTTTCTTAAAAATGTGAGGATTTTGAATGGCAACATACACCAATAGCCCCATGTATCATATGAGATAAAAAAAAAATTAATTAACGATAACTAGGCCTTTTTCCTAAAAAAAAAATGTGAGGATTTTGAATGGCAACATACACCAATAGCTCCAAGTGTCATATTAGATAAAACAAATTGTTTAAGAGATAACTAGGCTTACACAATGGTCGGTGACAGTGTGGGAATGTTATTTTGTTGATTATGGTCAGACATGTATGATGATCATTGTATTGATAACAGTACAACCAAACGAACTAACATTACATAAAAAATGATTGGGGGGGGGAGGGTAGGGACTGTCATGTCCATGATCGTATGGTAGTTGAATAATTACAACTATCTATGCAATCAGTGCCTACCACCACTTGGATTTACAACTATATGTGCAATCAGTGCCTACCACCACTCATGTGAGTGTGAATCTTGATCAGGGGAGGTGTGCAACATTATGTGATAAAGTTTGTCAATGACTTGCGACAGGTCGGTGGTTTTCTCCGGGTACTCCAGTTTCCTCCAGCAATAAAACTGACTGCCACGATATAACTGAAATATTGTTGACAGTGGCATTAAACACCATCAAACAAACAAACAAAC
>MJUT01011585.1:1436017-1453760 GCA_002080005.1 Gigantidas platifrons
CATAGGACCCTATGGAAAATTCACATAAAAACCATCTTGTCTGGAACCAGTAGCTCAATTAGAACCAAACTTTGATGGAATAGTCATTGGATGGTCCTCTTCCAAAAATGTGTCCGGCAGTCGTGTTCTCCCACCAAGTTAGCCGCCACAGCCGATCTCGGTTTGACATAGAACCCTATGGGAAATTCACATAAAAATCATCTTGTCTGTTCTATTGGAACCAAATTTTGATGGAATGTTCATTTTATGTGGTCCTGCAATTTTGAAGAAAATCTGATTACCTATCTTGGAGTTATTGCCCTTTTTTCATCAAATTTTCAAAATTTTAATACTTTTCGTTCTTTATTTCAAAAACTATAAGAGATAGATGATAAGTTTAAACTGCAAAAATGTTCAGCATGTCAAGGTCTACCTACCCTGCAATTGTGAAGGAAATCTGATTACCCATCTTGGAGTTATTGCCCTTTTTAGCTCACCTTGCCAAAGGCCATGTGAGCTTTTGCCATCAGGTTTCGTCCGTTGTCTGTCGTCCGTCGTAAACTGTTCACATTTTAATCTTCTCCTCAGAAACCACTGGGCCAATTTAGAACAACTTTGGTGGAATGGTCCTTGGATGCCCCCTTTCCAAAATTGTGTCTGGTGATCCCGACTTCCAACCAAGATGGCCGCCAAGCTAAAAATAGAAAAATGGGGGGATGAAATTTTAATTGTCCATTGCTCCTTTAGTATAAGTCCAAATGAGTTCAAATTTTAACTGCAACTACATGGCAAGGAGTAATTTAACATATATTCCGGGTTTTTCTGTGAAATTTTTCTTTCAGCCGATTTATACCAATTATGCAATTTAGGCATATTTTGATAAAAGATCACATTTAAACCTGGCAGGGATGGTCCCTGGTGGGTCACCTTGGTGGAATGGTCCTTGGGTGGTCCCCTTCCAAAATTGTGTCCGGTGATCCCGACTTCCAATAAAAATTAAAATAGAAAAAAGGGGGGATGAAATTAAAAAAAAAATCTTCTCTTCTGAAACTACTGAGCCAATCTCAACCAAACTTTGCTGAAATGATCCTTGGGTGGTCCCCTTCCAAAATTTTGTCCGACATTTCAGACCTCCGACCAAGATGTCCGCCACAGCCGAACTTAATTTAACATAGGACCCTATGGGAAATTCCCATCAAAATCTTCTTGTCTGAAACCATTTGCTCAATAAGAACTCAATTTTGATGAAATAGTCATTGGATGGTTTTCTTCCAAAAATGTGTCCGGCGGTTCGGTCCTTCGAACAAGATGGCCCCCACAGCCGAACTTAATTTAACATAGGACCCTATGGGAAATTCCCATCAAAATCTTCTTGTCTGAAACCATTTGCTCAATAAGAACTCAATTTTGATGAAATAGTCATTGGATGGTTTTCTTCCAAAAATGTGTCCGGTGGTTCGCTCCTTCGAACAAGATGGCCCCCACAGCCGAACTTAGCTTAATATAGGACCCTATGGGGAATTCACATAAAAATCTTCTTTTCTGGAACCAGTTGCTCAATTTGAACGAAACTTTGATAAAATATTCATTGGATGGTTCTCTTCCAAAATTGTATCTGGTTGTCCTGCCCTCTGACCAAGATGGCTGCACAGTTGAACTTAGTTTAACATAGTACCCTATGGGAAATTCACATAAAAACCATATTGTCTGGAACCAGTAGCTCAATTAGAACCAAACCCTGATGGAATAGTCATTCGATGGTCCTCTTCCAAAATTGTGTCCGGCAGTCACACACTCCCACCAAGATGGCCACCACAGTGCAGTTGCATTGTTATTGAAAGCAGCTTTGATCCAGGTGAGTGATTACAGGCTCCTGGGAGCCTCTGGTTTCATTAATGTACTTGATAGGTCTTTTATCATTATATCATTATATTAATGACAGTATCGTTTACTAGATTACACATTTTTCATATGATACTATACAGGTAATTATATTCAAGGAATTTTTTTTATTTGGCAACTTTTTTTTTCATAAATGTATTTACCAATATTTTATTTGGTAGTATTCTTAGGCCTTTATATTAAGTGGAATCATTATATTAATGACAATTTTTGTCTCTGTTTTTATATATGTATATACCGGTATTTATTAACTAGCTTTAATAATGTTGACAGTCTGCACATGTATTACAAATGTATATTAAAAAAACTGTTTTATTTTTAGATTTATGTTGGGTTTTTTTCCTTTCATGTTGTACAAGAAATATGAACCAGAATTTCAATGCAACTGTTTTTTTTAAATATTTTTTAAGCATTTTTTTTACTTTATGCTTGTACATGTAGCATGAACTAGAATTTCAACACAATTTATTATAGAAGGCCATGTTACTGTGTTGTACTTAAGGGGATATGATATAGAAAATAGAAATTTATTAATGAAAAGTATTTGACCTAGGGGGAGACAATTTAGTTTCAAGGGAGATATAACCTCCATATAACTAGTTGTATAAGCATATGTCATTACAATTAGAAAGGAATCAATAACATTATTACAATTATAAGTAGATATAGAGAAATGACACAAATCATGATAAATTATGAAAGGAGAGAAAAAATTCCATTTGTTTTTAAGAAGTATTTGGTAAGAATATTTACGATCTTTATGAATAAAATAAATATTTCAAAATACTTTAGGGGCCATCATGGCCGTGATCGTATGGTTGTTGGATTTACAACACCATATGCAATCAGTGCCTACACCACCACTGATGTTTTGAGTTCGAATCCCGCTAAAGGTGAGGCATACGTTATGTGATAAAGTTTATCAGTGACTTGAGGCAGGTCGGTGGTTTTCTCCTGGCTCTCCGTTTTCCTCCACCAATAAAACTGACCACCACGATATAACTGAAATATTGTTGAAAGTGGCATTAAACACCATAAAATCAACCAAATCAACCAATAAAAAAAAAAATTACATATCAACAGCTATGAAGCAAAACAAAATGTTATTAATTCTGTCAAGTACATGTGCAAGTATAGCAAATTTCAAAATTTCCATAAAATGTGAACACACAGTATATATTTTATTGCAGATGTAGAAAGTTCTTATCTAAATTAACATGTTTTAAAGGAAAAATCAACTATATTGTACCCCCTTAAACTAGAAGTATTCTAGGATGTTGTAGTACATTAGTAATTGTAAAGAAGGAAATCTGTCCCATATTTATTTATATTCACCCTTCACTTTACAAGATGACATTGAACATTAAAATGCTATACATATCATCATGATGGGAAAAAATATGTTTAACTACAAATTAATGTGCCAAATTCCTCTTACCTTTTTTTATGACTTGTCATTTTAGATTTCATGACTAATGGGTTTCAAAAACAGACAATCTAATTAAAATTAGATGTTTTTATTTATTTATTTATCTAGAAGATTGTGCAACGATACCGATAAAGATGTTGCAAAAATATATTGACAACATTTTCGATCAACAAATGACCTTCTTTAGTGTCTATCAAAATTAGACTGAGTTTGTAAAAATTAGCTGGTATAATTACAACTCACTAAATAGTCAGGTCTATCAAAATTAGACTGAGTTTTTCTAGACACCTGACCATGTGTTAGGTCGTTGGATCTAACAACTCATACAAGCATATCACCAATACGGCGTGGGTTCGCGCCCAGCTTTGTAATTTACAAAAAAGGGTGCACTCGACTCGCAGCCGCAAGTGATAAAGTTTACCAGTTGCTTGCCCATGGTCGGCATTTCTCTCCGCGTACTCTGGCTTCCTCCACCACTAAAACTGGTCGCCATGATATAGCTGAAATATTACTGAAAGTGGCATTAAACACAAAAAAATCAAATTCCAAACAGTATGTTTTTAGATGTTAGTGTATTGCTGTGAAGGAAAATTTGTTAAAAACAGATATGACAAAAATTTAGTTTTAAATAGATTGCAATAACCGAGGGACCAAAATGGCTGGGGATGGTTTATCATAATAAAATTGTACATATCAGTAAAATTGCAAAATAACATTATCTCATATATAGTAGTCCTTTCTTGTAAAGCCACAAATTCTGCAATGAAAAAAAATGAGCTTATAAGAAAGGTGGCATCTCTAGTAGTATTTTACTATCTGGGTACATCTGAAATCTTTCCAGATAAGAGGGGTGGCCTTTGTTGGGAGTGGCCTTATGAGAGATGAACTCCTGTACAGCAACCAGATTCACATTATAAAGATGAGTTAATAATTTGTTATTTTAATCCATCACCCCAGTAACAAACAAGAATAACCCCATTTCTGTTTTTTTAATCCAAAGTAGATTTCTAACCAGTATAACTTATCTGTAGTCACAGTATGATACTTTGGTAGTACTTTGTTCATATTTAGCATGTACATGAATGAATTCAATTTTAAGCCTCATAAATTATCATAAAAAAACTCTTTTTCTATATCCTGTATTGACAGATTGGTTTTTATTTATATCCTTTTTAAATGACTTTTTTCTCTTTGATTTGTTGTGTTATAATTTTATTCCTAATATATGTGTTATATTATGATGTAAATCAGGAATTTCTATGTTATTGAATATTAAAATGTTTTTATATCGTTGAGCGAGTTTTTGAGTTTTGCTATTGGTTTAATGTTACTACCTTAAGATAAAAAAAAATCATTTCAAAAGCGACAATATTTTTTTAATGACATTTAACATAAACAGATACTTAATTATTCTATTATATGTCAAAGGGTCTGTTGTGGCCGTGATTGTGTGGTAGTTGGATTTACAACTATCTGTGCAATCAGTGTCTATCACCACTGATGTTGTGAGTTCGAATTTCGATCAGGGCGAGGTGTATAACATTATGTGATAATGTTTGTCAGTCACTTGAAACAGTAGTGTTTTTTTCGTGTACTCAGGTTTCCATCACCAATAAAACTGATCGCCATGATATAACTGAAATATTGTTGAAAGTGGCGTTAAAACACCATAAACCAATCCAACCTATAATATGTCAAGACATTTAATAGATTCATTGGTAAGATTGTGTATTTACAATGAAAGTTTTATTGTAAACCGGTATTTGTATAAAAACTATATATTACTACGTTTTGTATTTAATATGGTGATGTGTGTTTAACACCACTTTCAACATTATTTCAGTTATATCGGGGCAATCAGTTTTATTGGCGGTGCAAACCGGTATATCGGGAGAAAACCATCGTCCTGCCGCAAGTCACTGACAAACTTGATCACATAATGTTGTATTGATTATCGCCATGAGCGGGATTGGAGTTCATAGATTTAGTGGTGATAAGCATTGATTGCATATGTACAGTCAAACCTAACTTAAATTATCTTACAAAGGAATAACGAATTATGGTCACATAAGACAGGTGGTCACTTAATAGAGGTTTAATTGATATGAAATGAACTGTGAAGGAAAATAAAAATTAAGGTCACATAATACAAGTTATTGCTTAATAGAGGTGGTCACTAAAGCAGGTTTGACTGTAATTGTAAAATGCTATCACAACCACGACAGACTCTTGAAGATTTGGCAATAGTAGAAAGCATTTAATAAGACCAGTTCCTCTAAAAGTGAAAAAATGTGTTACATTTATGTATGAATAGATCCTCAAATGAAAAGATTATTTAGTTTGTGACTGCATCAGTGGTGTAATGGGTAGAGTGCTCGTCTGGAGTGTGATAGATTGTGAGTTTGAGCCCCGGTCAGTTCACACCAAAAACTAAAAAATTGGTATTTGATGCTTCTTCGCTAGGCAGGCAGCATTAAATGGAAAGAGCAAAGACTGGTTGGCTTAAAATCAGGATAATGTGTTTGAGTGGAGAGACATGTCTACCCGAGGACTGTTGTTTCTGTGAGCTAGTACCATAAAAATCCAATTAAGTGTGTTTGTTTGGTACAAAAATTACATTATCATTTCATTGATTGTAATTTGTTCACGCCTTGAAATAACTCACTGATTGAATATCTGTGTCTCAATACCAAGTATTATTATGTTGTGAACTTGAAATCATACCTGCCAACCTTTCAGATTTAGGCACGAAACCTTCTGCCTTTGACCCACCTTTCCGAATATTATAGGAAAGGCAGGCCTAAATTCCGCTTTTGAGAAATTCCTTTTAAAAAATCATACATTATTACCGTTATGACTTCTGGAAAACTTTCATTTTTTTTTCAGTAATTTCTGAAATGATTATGGAATGCTGTTTGGCAAGAAATAGAAACTTCTGTTTTTTTATATGAAAAAAGATAATAAAAAAAAAAAAAACACACACAAAACAAAACAAAAACAACAAAATTATTTGATCCAATACCCCAAATAAAACTTTGCTTTAACAAAGAAAATATTTTACTGTTTTCGAATATTAGAAATTGAAATTTGATATTTATTGAAATAAAACACCACTCATGAATTTACTGTCTTGAAGAATCAGACATAGAAATTTGATGCAAATTGAAATAAAACACTAATCAGGAATTATTTTTTGTAAATATAAATAATTTACTGTTCTCAAGAATCAGAATTTTATATTTGATAGAAATTGAAATAAAATGCCAAACAGGAATTATATTTTATAACTATATCTTTTTTAGTATTTTTTAAATCAGATATAGAAATCAATATTTGATATACAACACCAGAGACATAATTATAATTGTTCTATATGTCTCTGACAATATTATGTTTATTCAGATATAGGGGGGGGGGGGCTTCCATTTTTGAAATGTTATTTTATCTTGTGATATGAAGGGATGGATCTTATTTTGTAAAAAAAAAATAAAAATAAAAAACCCACTCTCATTCTACTAAAAAGTTCTGTGAAACAGATATCAACATGCTCGAGTTTTTGATTGACAACATATTTGCTATGTTTGGTGGACTTGTTTTTCAACAGACAGTTGGCATACCTATGGGTACAAACTATGCTCCTCTTCTCACCTACGTGTTCCTTTATTCGTATGAAGCATACTTCATACAGGGGCTTCTCAAGAAAAATGAAAAGAAGCTAGCCCGATCCTTTAATTTCACATTCTATATAGATGATGTCCTTTCACTAAATAATACTAGGTTTAGTGATTTCATTGATCATGAGATTGAAATAAAGGATACCACAGATACAGATAGGTATGTTTCATACATTGATCTACACCTAGAGATTGACAGTGAGGGGTGGTTAAGAGCGAAACTTTAGGAGAAAAGAGATGATTTCAATTTTCCCATTGTGAACTTTCCATTTATATGTAGCAACATTCCAGCAGCACCTGCATATGGAGTGTATATCTCTTAGTTGATGTGATATTACAGAGCTTGTGGTTCCTATCAGGATTTCTTTGATAGAGGGTTGCTGCTAACAAGGAAGCTACTGAACCAAGGCTTCATATTGATTAAATTGAAATGACCACGGATATGTTCCACTTGTCCTAAACACTTCCCGGTTCTTTCCTCATTCATGACTTAAACAGTGATGGTCCTCATTCATGACTTAAACAGTGATGGTCCTCATTCATGACTTAAAACAGTGATGGTCCACATTCATGACTTAAACAGTGATGGTCCTCACTCATGACTTAAACAGTGATGGTCCTCATTCATGACTTAAACAGTGATGGTCCTCATTCATGACTTAAACAGTGATGGTCCTCATTCATGACTTAAACAGTGATGGTCCACAATTCAGAAAAACCAACCAACAACATCTCACCACAAACCATTGAACACAAAAAAAGACCATGAAATATATGTCTGTATTTTATATTAATAAAGATATATGAATTTGAAATATAGGTAAACTGTATCCATGGTGTTTGAAGGTTAACATGTTCATCTTTAGTGTGGTAGATTATGACTTTAAATCCCAGTCAGTTCAAACCAAAGACTATGTAATACATGTAGGTATTTGTTGCTTCTCCTCTAAACAGGGCCTGGGTAGCTCAATGAGTTAGGTAGTTGGATTACCTAACAACTCATACAATCCTATCACCAATACCACGTGGGTTCGTGCCCAGCTTTGTAAATTACAAAAAGGGTGCACTCGACTCGCAGCCGCAAGTGATAAAGCTTACCAGTTGCTTGCCCATGGTCGGTGGTACTCCGCCTCTTCCACCACTAATACTGGTCGCCATGATATAGCTGAAATATTGCTGAAAAGGAGTAAGACAAAAGATTAGTTGGCACAGAATCCGGATTATATATTAATGTGCAGCTACATGTCTATCTGTAGACCGTGTTCTGTTTTTTTAGTGAGCTAGCACTATAAAAATTCAACAAAGTGTGTTGATCCAGAAAAAAAGCAGACATCATCATCATCATAAACATTAGAGAAAAGAGCAGAGGCAATCAAAAATTGACAATCCATAGACACAGCGAAGAAGAGTTTGAAGATATCAAAGAGGTAATCAGAATCTGTTAATTGAAGAATAACAGACAACACATGTACGACGGCCAAAAGAAAAAGTATGAAAGGACAAATAACGATCAGCAAAACAAACATATAAAACTAAAGATCGAGTAACACGAACCCCACTAAAAACTGGGGGTGAACTCGGGTGCTCCGGAAGGGTCAACATTTGGCACAAGACAAAGAAAACAAAAATAATAAAACCACAACACTGAAAACGAAAACGATAAGCAACATGGACATCACCAAAAAACCGGGGGTGGGGAGAGGGGGTGAACATGTGGGCTCGCGAAGGGTAAGCAGTTGCCGTTTCTTATAAAGCACGTGCCGTGTTGCTCATTAGACAAGTCCGGTAAAGATGAAGCTGTTGGTGATGGAGGAAGCAAAAATATCTACATAAAAGGGAAAATTTCCATTGTCATTTGAGAAAAGGATGTTTCGTACGTACATGTCCACCAGTTCCTGAATACGACCATAGAATTTTTGTAGCATGACTTCACAGTAGGAGCAACGTAGCCTTGTTTGAGTAGAGTTTGCTTCAGTAGCTGAGCAGCTATGTCCAGAAAATCATTGTATTGGACACAAGCCGTGGAATAACGAGAGTGACATGTAAACCCCTCACGCAGCTTCCGCTGGAATATTGCTACGTATGAAATGGACGGAAGCACATAGAAATAAAGAATGCGAAGGGATAGAGAAAATCGATTTCCATAACAACCAAACATTTTGTTCCACAAGTTGGATAGAGGTAATGAGTCTGACTATTATTTGCCCAATGATGTTACACAAATCTTTAAATAAATTGTTCTGCTATAGCAAAAGGAATACAAAACCAACACAAAATGTAGTATATTATGTTTGCGGATACTAAACATTACTTCAGGGGCTAAGAATCCCAAATCCCTTTTAAATTCATCGAGGGGTTAGGGTTCTGATTATGGTGGGGGTTTTTTAATGACACGGTCAAACTAGATATAACCACCGACCTGCCGTAAGTCACTGACAAACTTTATCACATAATGTTGTATCGAGTACACCTCGCCTGAGTGGGATTCACAGCGTTGATAGGTACTGATTGCATAGGTAATTGTAAATACAACTACCATACGATCACGACTGACCACAACGACCCCTAAATTCATCTTTGCTGCCTTGAATATGAATAGATTAAGATTTGCGAGGGTAAAGTCCACATTGGCCAAGGCTTTGTAATTTTATTTGTATATTTGTATATTCGTGATTTGTATTGTTTTGTTTAGTTTGTATTTGCTTGGCCCCTATGAGCGTAATTTTGCAAATAAAGATTATTAATAAAGTCAAGTGCATACCCTCTTTTCAATTTCATTCAAATATTTAGTGTACATATTCATAATGCATGTCGGCAGTAAAATATGTCTAATTGGCCATAAAATATTTAATTATGAATCTGCATTTAACTATAGTGTTTCATTTTGTTCTTTAACAACGAATAGGTATATTAAAAAATACAATTTAAACTTAATTAAAAATTCATATATTAGCTTTAAAATTTGTTTTAATTGAAATCGTTGACAGTCTTTTTCATTTTTTGTAAAGATGTCAAAAGTATTAAATAATGGTCTATATTTAATATTTGTTAAGCCAAAGTTGACAATAAATTGCTGAATTGCTGAGTAATTTAAACTTAATCATTTTTTGTGTGTGTAGTTGAAGTAGAACATAATGTAGATTTGACGAATATTAAACACATAGTACGTGTGTAAAATGGTTGTTATGTTAAAGGTCAGTGTCAATTGTCAATGCAATGTACATGTATCCAGACGTAAATATATAAATGAGATATTTATTGAATTGAAATAAATTGTCAATATTTAAGAATATATCTTTCATTATTACATACTTAGTTAAAATAAAGGCATTTTTGTATGACCAATATGACCGGAATTAAACTGTCCATTTTTTCACACCCCGAGAAAATAACCGGTTATTGGATTACTACAAGATCATTTCCATATCGACCCGGGCCAATATGTGTGTCTCGGGCCAATATGGGTGTCTCTTTTCTAGATGTCGGAAGTATGTAATAAATAGTTTAATACATGGGCTTTTCCATATTGGCCTGGTTATCATCCCGAGACACCCATATTGTCCCGAGACGAAGTCGAGATGCTCATGTATTAATCTGTATATAACAGACATACAACTATAGATATCGAATGAAAAACAAAAAATACCACATCGTGGGAGCAGTTCCAAAATATAATCGAAAAGTCCCAGAAACCGAGATAAAATCGTTGCCGTTAATACACATATGCATGACAGCTCACTTTCCTGGTTCTATATCTTAGGGGCCGTCGTGGATGTATGGTAGTTGGATTTATAACTACCTATGAAATCAGCAACAGTGCCTATCAGCACTAAGTTGTGAGTTCGAATCCCGCTCAGGCGAGGTGTATTCGACATAACATTATGTGATAAAGTTTGTCAGTGACTAACGTCAGGTTGGTGGTTTTCTTCGGTTTCCTCCATCAATAAATCTTGCCTCCACGATATAACTGAAATGTTGTTGAGTGTGGCGTTAAACACCATAAACCTGACCCTTGATAAATTTTAAAAGGATTTTGGATTCTTAGCCCCTGAACTAATGTTTATTATCTAAACATAAGATTCCGTTTGTTTTATATTTCTTTGGTTGCAGCAGCGCCTTTTTTTTTATAAAGATTTGTATAACAAATAATAGTAAGACTCATTACCTCTGACATGTGGAACAAAATGTTTGTTGATATGGAAATCGATTTTTTTCTCTAACCTAATCTTTTAGCCCCACACCATCCCATTAACAAAATGCTTTCCGTACATATTAACATAATTATGAAGTATAATAGTGCATATGTCCATCGATATCTTACCATTCCAACCTATTCTATCGCTTTGAGGTTGTACTGCTGGCATCAGACGGTCAGTATATCATATACATGTGTCAGCTTATATTCTACTTATCAATATTATACTATTACGTGATGATTTCGGTATTGGCATTACTGGTCCGAGACTAGCTGTATTGACTACAACGAGGAATAATCAAATAATTATATCTTTATTAATTAACTGCTAACGTGCGAGTATTGTATTCTTTAATTTTGTGTGTTTCGGTCCCTTTCATAAGTAGCAATATTCCAGCAGCATCAGCGTGACGGAGGAGTTTACATTTCACAACTCAAACGTTATTCTAGGACTTGTGTCCAGTACAGTGATTTTATGGACAGAGCTCAGCTCACTTTCCTGGTTCTATATCTTAGGGGCCGTCGTGGTCGTATGGTAGTTGGATTTACAACTACCTATGCAATCAGTGCCTATCACCACTAATGTTGTGAGTTCGAATCCCGCCCCTGGCGGGGTGACGTATATTCGATACAGCATTATCTGATAAAGTTGGTCAGTGATATGCGACATGTCTGTGGTTTCCCCCGGGTATTCCGGTTTCCTCCACCAATAAAACTGGCTGCCATAACATAGCTGAAATATTGTTGAAAGTGGCGATAAACACCATAACCCTAACCCCATATTTATTCCTTTAAACAAATTATTTATCTTATAAAATTGCAATAGATATATACGTATATAAGACATATTTTTGATTCCGTTCTTACTGGGTTTTTGATTGGAAGTCCTTAATCATCGATTTGCATTTTAATTTCGGAATCGCCTTTCTCGTATCAGATTGGCTAAAGATGGCAGAAAATGGAGAAAAAAATATTTCGTTTTCGATTAGCACGAAAATTTATTTTGCGATGGCCGTGAAAATTCGATTTCAAATCGCAAATTAATCTTATATGTAAACTTAAATTTTCGACCAAGCTCGGAAAAGTGTGATTTCCATACGAAATGCCTGGTTTTTCCCATTTTTGTGACTATTGTATGCCTTACGTATTATATATTTAGTTTACATATTAGACTTGAATGACACGTTACGTCGGTGTGATTATAATGGAGACATCCAAAAAGTAGTAGGTTATTATGTTAATCACTGTACGATCTATAAACACTATTGTATACATATCTTGTAATCTGTCTGGACCTAATCTTACATTTGATCTTTTAATTTTGTTGCCTTACATCAAGGATTTATATAGTATATAAATCCTTGCTTACATGTACATTTAGAATCAATACAAACACACAATTTACCAAACATTTTACTCTCTTAATTGTTTCATTTGTATCTAAGGGGAAAGCACAACCGAAACAAACGCCAAATTTGTAAACTTTTAACACCAATATACGTATATTTGTTTGATGAAATTTAGCAATCGACCATGTTGTTTACCAATATTGATGTGGTTAAAGAATGATTTTGGCATAAACAGAAGTCGTAACTGTAAGTATTAATGGGCGTACGAACTAAGGTTAATTACAAATGCCAATGATACAGTCCGCCACTGTAAATAGTTCTTTGTTTAGTACCCGAACTGTGTAAATAGGGGGTGATAGTAGGGTTATGGTGTTTAACGCCTCTTTCTACAATATTTCAGTTATATCGTGGAGGTCAGTTTTGTTGGTGGAGGAAACCGGAGAAGACCACCGAACTGTCGCCAATCACTGACATGTGAAGATGATGGGTACTCGATCATACACTAGTGTGTACTAGTTGTGTGGATTGTGCGAATGCAAAAAACAATCCGTCAAATTAAGCAACTACACTATTGAATTTGATGCAGGCTAGGAGTCCAAGGACCTTATCGAGTCCAGGGCAGCACAACTTTTGATAAATGATGGTTAAGGTCATTACCGGTTGATTTGTCATAGATCTATAATTAATGAAGCCATTATCGGACCATTTTTCATAGATGATTGTTGTTAAATTACGTTCTGATAGAAGGAAAGTTTGAAGGTACCAGGGGGGGGGTAATCAGAAGTCGTAAATCGAAGAAGGACACATTATACGATGACCATAAGAAAAAAAAACAGACGAGAAGACAAACAAAGGTTCACAAAACGCTACACAGAAAACTAGTAACACCCATCAAAGGTTCACGAAACAGGACGTAGAAAACTAGTAACACCCATCAAAGGTTCACGAAACAGGACGTAGAAAACTAGTAACACCCATCAAAGGTTCACGAAACAGGACGTAGAAAACTAGTAACACCCATCAAAGGTTCACGAAACAGGACGTAGAAAACTAACGATTGAACAACAAGGATTAACCCAATACATTAAAAACCGGTGGTGAACTCATGTGCTCCGGAAGGGAAAGCAGTTCCTACTACACTAGTGATACCCGTCAAAGGTTCATAAAACACGACACAGAAAACTAAAGATTGAAAAACACGAACCCAAATAAAAACCAAAGGTGAACTCATGTGCTCCGGAAGGGGAAGCAGTTCCTACTACACTAGTGATACCCGTCAAAGGTTCACGAAACAGGACGTAGAAAACTAAAGATTGAACAACAAGGATTAACCCAATTACATTAAAAACCGGTGGTGAACTCATGTGCTCCGGAAGGGAAAGCAGTTCCTACTACACTAGTGATACCCATCAAAGGTTCACGAAACAGGACGTAGAAAACTAACGATTGAACAACAAGGATTAACCCAATTACATTAAAAACCGGTGGTGAACTCATGTGCTCCGGAAGGGAAAGCAGTTCGTACTACACTAGTGATACCCGTCAAAGGTTCATAAAACACGACACAGAAAACTAAAGATTGAACAACAAGAATTAACCCAATTACTTTAAAAACCAGTGGTGAACTCGAGTGCTCCGGCCGTCATAACTGATCCATAATAAGAATAACCTTGAGTGTAAGAGTTTATAATTAAGACATTAATGAGCTTAATTATTTTATATTATTGGTAAAGCTGTATACCAACTGTATACACGATAATCAACTTGGGAAAGAAAATGTTTGAAATTCTAGATACTAATCTAGATAAGCCCTTACTAAGTACAACACATTTAATATGACAAATCAATGGCTTTATATTTATCATCACGGCTTCCAGCAAGCTTGATTAATTGTTGCCAAGGAATATAAAACTTTATCCATGTAAATTTCTATAATCCATTGCAAAATAGAAAAATTGTGTTACATTTTTTTTTTTTTTTTGTAATTGTGTTCGAAATTATTTTCTGGTTTTGTTTACCTTCAGAAATACATTACGTCGTCGATGAGCTTGAAATTGGAATTGGAATTGGAAACTTACAAGAAGGCTGAATAAAATCAAAATGTTGTCATTTACGTGAGTACATTAATTAAACTTTTAATTGAAATTCTAACAATGGGGTTTAATTTAACTGCATGTATTTAAATATTTAATGAGGATGATATACAAATGCAAGAGGCTTTAGAAGGAGGTAATTAAATAGGGTTAAAATGGAAATAAAGGGTCCAATTAGAATAATATATATGCAGATATTTCAAAGGCCCAAATGAGCGATGGTCCGGCCAACATAGAACAATGTATTTTGCAAAATAGCTATACAAATACCAGGTAGACGTTACAGTCCCATCTACTAAATGTCTATGTAATTTGAACCTGTGTAAACCAAACACCTGTCTAAACTGAACAAATTCTTCAGTCACAAAGGGGATCGGTTTAGATAGGTTTCACTGTACAATGCTTTTATATCTCGAAACAAACTGAAGTCTAAATCATGACTTTAGTCTGAGTTTTTACTTATTGTAATGCCACCTTATCCAGTAGAAAAATTAGAATTAAATCTGGGAATATTTCGTTGAATGCGGCGCCATGCAGTATCAACATATTGGTGATATACTTAATCTAGTAACATGTTATCTCCAGTTGGAAACATATCAATGTTAATCCCTTAAAACAAGACAGAGAAAACGTCGGTGAAAATGGTTTAAGGGTTAGTTTTATGATGTTTAGCGCCACTTTCAACAATATTTCAGTTATATCGTGGCGGTCAGTGTTATTGGTAAAGGAAACCGGAGAAGACCACCAACTTGTCGCAAGTCACTGACAAACTTTATCATATAATGCTGTATGAGTGAGGTGAAAATGAAAATAATTACAGTCAAACTGGCCTTAAGGGGCACCTCTATTTAACAAATCTCTGTCTATAAAGGGTACCGTAGTCTCTTGTTCCCTATTAATGGATAGTGCATACAATTTTAACCTGTATATAAAGGACAACTTCTCATAAGGGCCACTTTTCCAAGTCCACCTGATTGTCCTTTTTATACAGGTTTGACTGTACATGAACTTTGCATTATTCTTAAATGGAGGTGTGTGTATAATGATTAATTGTCATTAATACATGTACCTTGAGACCCTCGTATGACAGAGAAGCACGCAGTATAAGAGCTAATGAGACATTTGATTGTCGACTGAAGATGAGAACAATTTACTTTTCAACGAGATGAAAATGGCGTCCGCTTTGTGCTAGACCAACACGCTTAGCAAGATTTATATAGTGTTAGTTCACCGAAATAACAGTCCATGGGTAGACATGTCGCTACACTCGGACACATTATTCTGATTACGAGCCAACCAGTCTTTGCTCTTTCTCCTTAATGTTGCATGCTTAGCGGAGAAGCAACAAATACCAATTTTATAGTCTTTGGTTTTACCTGACTGCGGCTCGAACCCATAATATATCATACTCAAGGTTAGCATGTTAACCATTACACCACCGATGTGGTTCAACTTCTGCTGACGGACTTGTACGTTAGAAATGTGCATACAATAAAACATCGTTCTCTACAAATAACCTGCATCGGTGGTGTAATGGTTTGCGTGCTTGCAACGAATGTAGTACGTCGTTGCTTCGATCACCAGTAGTCGGGTGAAACTAGATACTAAGAAAGTGGTATAATTTGCTTCTCCGCTACGCACACAGCAGTAAAGTTGGCTCGGAATCAGGGGCGCATTTTTTAATTCGAAATCCGAATCGTGTTTCAGAATCCGGATTCCGATTTCGCGTTTTATAATTAATGTCAAAATTATGATCTTGAATCAAGCGAATCGAAGATCGAGCATGATCCAATTGGAAACAAAGATACCTTATAGAAGCCATCTTTGAAATCATTTAAAGTGAATCACAACGTTTTTATTTCACATAAAACATGTTTCTGATTTTCAAAAAAAATCTGAAACATGATTTTGCATGATTTTGCATGATTTTGCAAATAAAAAAACCTCAGGATATGGTAACATTTCCGAGTCGAACGACATGTCTACCCACATACTGTTATTTCAGTAGATAGCATTATGCAAATCAAACTAAGAGCGTTGGCTTAGTACACAGCAGACAGACATCACCATCTCATCGAATATAACTTGTTTTCGCCATAATATGGCTGAAAAATTGCCCACGTGATGTTAAGCAACAGTTTCATTATTCGTTAACATGTCGATTTAATTAGTTTCTTTACCTCGCCATGATATAGCTGAACAATTGCTCACTTTGCCTTAAGTAACAATCACACACAATGGATTTCGGTTATCTCGAATACTCTGATTTTTCAAAAGTTTAAAGCACCGGTCTGTTTGACTTGGACACAAAAGATGTTCAGTTTTGTAATGCAACGCTATTGTTTTTGAACGCTGTGTACGGAAATGTTAGCATTGATGTATGTAAGAACCAGCAATATATTTGTAATGATCAACTGTGAAACGTTTGGTGATAATAAATATATTATTTGTGAATAATAAGCTGATATGCGATGTCATATCGAGTTTTCCGTATTTTCAATAATTTAGTTTTTTCTGTACCAATGTTATCCGTCGGATTTTTGAAAATAAAGATGTATATAACAATTTAGTTTTTCCCATTAATTTTTGTTTGTTTGTTTTATATTATATTATTAGATTTTAATACGCAGATGTTGATTTCTATACCCATAACAACGGAAAACATTGTATTTGTCTAATCGACCAGTAATGCCATGTAAAGACGATTCTAGTTTTGTCCTTGCATGCAGCTACTTCATCAATCCTAAAATAATTAACATGTAGTTCTAATATAACAACGACGGGTAGAATTTGTACTGTGAACATGCAACAATTTTACTGATATTGTGATTTTATCTACCTCATTACGCCTAATAACAGGTTGGCCATCTTTTGTATTTCAATTAATAAATGTTTCAAACGAATATATATGAAAACGAACATCCTCTTGTTGCCTCAATAAAACCGTAGACATCAACTGTAGACGACACGTTTCCGGAATAACATTCACCAGGTACGTTCAAAACCAAAATATTTGAAAGCCAAATAATTTAAAAGTCTTTGGGAGCAAGGAAACCAAAGGGCCTAAACAGGATAGCCAAGATAACCACAGGGCCTAAACAGGATAGCCAAGATAACCACAG
>MJUT01011585.1:1470873-1483018 GCA_002080005.1 Gigantidas platifrons
ATACCTGAGGGCAAAGGACCTAAACAGGATAGCCAAAATCAGCTACTGTCATATACCTGAGAGCAAAGGACCTAAACAGGATAGCCAAAATCAGCTACTATCACATACCTGAGGGCAAAGGTCCTAAACAGGATAGCCAAAATCAGATACTTTCACATACCTGAGGGCAAAGGACCTAAACAGGATAGCCAAAATCAGCTACTGTCACATATACCTGAGGGCAAAGGACCTAAACAGGATAATCAAAATCAGCTACTGTCACATATACCTGAGGGCAAAGGACCTAAACAGGATAGCCAAAATCAGCTACTGTCACATACCTGAGGGCAAAGGTCCTAAACAGGATAGCCAAAATCAGCTACTGTCCTATACCTGAGGGCAAAGGACCTAAACAGGATAGCCAAAATCAGCTTCTGTCACATACCTGAGGGCAAAGGTCATAAATAGGATAGCCAAAATCGGATACTGTCACATATACCTGAGGGCAAAGGACCTAAACAGGATAGCCAAAATCAGCTACTGTCATATACCTGAGGGTAAAGGACCTAAACAGGATAGGCAAAATCAGCTACTGTCACATACCTGAGGGCAAAGGACCTAAACAGGATAGCCAAAATCAGCTACTGTCACATACCTGAGGGCAAAGGTCCTAAACAGGATAGCCAAAATCAGCTACTGTCACATATACCTGAGGACAAAGGACCTAAACAGGATAGCCAAAATCGGCGACTGTCACATACCTGAGAGCAAAGGACCTAAACAGGATAACCAAAATCAGCTACTGTCACATATACCCGAGGACAAAGGTCATAAACAGGATAGCCAAAATCAGCTACTGTCACATATACCTGAGGGCAAAGGTCCTAAACAGGATAGCCAAAATCAGCTACTGTCACATACCTGAGGACAAAGGTCATAAACAGGATAGCCAAAATGTTTGTTGACATAAGATTTGCCTTTCCCTTTGGAAGATTGCTCGGTGTTCGGTAATTTTGTTATTACACTTTTTTTTAAACCTTCAGAACATATGAACTGTATACATAGCTCTTACAATCACCAATAATATCTTAAATTTCAAGGTCGTTTAATATTCTTTTCTTTTGTTGAATTATATTTCGTTGGTGTTTAAGATAAGTTATGAAGAATTGTGATCATTTCCATTTACCTGTGTATTTTGTTTACATAGTATTACCGTTAGACCTTTCATGTTAATTTAAACAATGGCGTCTTGTTTAATATCCATGTTTGGACATGCCGTTGGGTGTGTTTCACCCCATAAAGTTTCAATTAGTTTTTTACACCTGCAACTTGAAGTTAAAAAGGTATCGGAGAATAGATTTAAAATTTAGATTTGACACGAAACTTGAAAGAAATATTTATTTGTTTTTGTAATCCAATCTCCAATGTTTCCTAGGGAAAATGTATAAACAGTGTCTGTCTGTTTAATTATGAAATTGCATATTTAAACAATAGTACTTTGTCATCGTTAGACACTTTTGTATTTTAGCTATATTTATTTATATTTTTCCTTCATTTATTGGAAAAAATATTCTATTACAAGAAAGGACATTAATTTTCTTGCAAGATCAACGGTTATTTTGTTGGGAGAAATCAATGTACGCTCGCTCAAAAGAGACATTAAAGATATATAATAAAACATTAATGGGGTGTGCATAATTATGTGTTTTATTATTTATAGCATAATAATTATATATGAGGATACATAGGGGGCGAGGATCATTTATTGTAAAGTTTAAAGAAATATAATATTTGTTCAAAACAAAAAATAAAGATACATTGTTTGACAGAAAAATTTGGGTCTTGGTAGTAATTAAATTCGCATCCCCAGGTAGCGTATAGTGTTGCCCTTTCGATGAGGGAGCTGACGGCTTGTGGTTAACATTTTTGATTTAACTCTCTTGAGTGGAGAAATATCGTAACCCACATGGGCAACTGAAGGATAATTTGTTTCTCCCATTATTTAACACGAACTTTATTTCAAAATTTGAAATTAATGCGGGGAAAGGTACGAGACATTTTAATCCTCTAGAGGATTACAGATTTTTCCACCACTGGTTCAGCGGGGTTAAAACGCCGAAATAATGGGAGAAAGAAATATAATATTTGCTCAAAACAAAATATAAAGATACATTGTTTGACAGAAAAATTGGGGTCTTATTAGTAGTAATTAAATTCGCATCCCCAGGTAGCGTATAGTGTTGCCCATTCGATGAGGGGGCTGTCCGCATATAATCTAAAAGCATGTCCGTAGACAATAGTGGATAACATGCTTAAAGAGTTTCACGATCCCTGCACGTCACGGACATCTTTTGTTATTTCGAAAAAGAGTACGCGTGCGCATTGTGGGCGCTACAAAAGACCAAATATTTAGTCCCAGTCCAAAGTCTGCATGTTTTTCCAGTGACTGTTAAAAATCCTTGAACTGTTAGCCCACCTCTTCTTTATTTCCATATGACTTTTTTATTGTACAAGTTGTGCTCGTTCTGAATATACATGTAGCTGTAATACTGATAAATGGGCGTAAAGCAATAATCAATCAATCAATAAATCATCTTGCTGATTGGTATTTGTCTCATTGTTGACTTCTATGGATTTCCAGCATCATATTTAAGTTTTTGTTTATTCTTTGCTTTGCTTATCACCCTTCAATTAGATAAATGTTAAAACAAAACAAAAAAACGTCAATAATTTGAATAAAAAGAAATTGGTATTCAATTAAAGATGTCTTTAAAAGAGAAATGATTATCGGGTTTGTAACTAGAGTAACACGACTGGTGGGTGCCACTACTTTAAACATATTTTATTGTCCAAAAACATGACAATAGGATCAGATACAAGTTTTTCAACTTAGAACATCTTCTCCTTCTAGTGGAGCAGGAACTGCCTACCCCTCCGGAGCACATGAGTTCACCCCGTTTTTTAGTGGGGTTCGTCTTACTCTATCTTTGGTTTTGTGTATGTTTTGTTGATCGTTGTTTGTCCTTTTGTACTTTTCCTTTGGCCATTGTGTTGTCTGTCCTTCTTCGATTTACGGATTCTGATTTCCTCTTTGGTATTTTCAAACTCTTCTTAAAAAGAGAAATTATTTGTATAATTGAAATGTAAAATGGACGTTATTCTATGTTTAAATATGATGTTAGTATATTTTTGTCAAAATACATGTTCCGTACACAATGAAACTAGGGAACTGTTTTGAAGTATAATGTGGAATATAATGTTGAACATTAATTCAAGCTACACATACAAAAGTAATCCGATTAATTCCCACTCACTTCGATCGCTCGAACGAGCAATACAAATGAATTATTTAGTTCAACAAAACCATAGCATCAAAGCATTAATTTTAGCAACACGATACCTGTTTGCAGTAAAATTACTTAAAGAAACGTAGATATCTAATTTAGTGCGCATGACGTGTTTTAATAACCCTCGTCATGTATACTCAAAGTCAAAAGATTGGAAAGTCAAAATAAATGGCGCCGTAAAATCTGATTCAACCCACCATTTCTTTGGAAATGCCTGTACCAAGTCAGGGCCATTGCGGTTTTCACAGTTTTCCGGTTGTTGACTGATTTTGTCTGTTTGTTGACTTATGAGTTTTGCCTTTCCCTTTGGAAGATTGCTCGGTGTTCGCTTATTTTGTTATTACCCTTAATGGCTTATTTGGAGGAGGAAATATAAACGGCCTAAATATCATAGCTAAACTCGGTTAAAGTCTCCTATTGCTGACTGCAATTGATTACGAGATTCGTGTGGGAGTTCCCGTTGTCAGAGTTTTTGTTTTACTGTTGTTTTTTCGTTTGTATCTAGGTACTATGCTTTCGGGATTTTGTGGAATGATATATCATATAGCATATCATTTCTAACAAAATTTTGAAGTTACCAAAAAGGTAACCAGAAGCTATAAATCAACGAAAGACATACGTAAATACAATGGTATGGAGAACAAAAGATGAACAAACAAACAATGCCATTACAACACAAATACAATATAAAAACGAAAGATTGTACAAAAGGAAAGATTAGCAGGTCCTGTTCCATTATTGGCACCCGTCGTGTTGCTCATGTTGAAAATCATATGTTTATCATGAATGAGGAGAGAAAGAACAGCATTTGTCTTCGACAAGCGGAGCATATCCGTAATAAATAATAATGTAAGACACAGACTTTCCATAACGGCTGACAATTCATCATGGCGACCTTAAAAATGATAAATTGAACATTACCACTAAGCACACTCGGTTCTCTAGCTTCCTTCTTGTTAGCATCAAACGTCGATACAGGAAATCATGACATGAAACACATACTCTGGAATATAGTGTATCTGCAATATGCTACAAATGCAGTTGTTGCTATAATTATGTAATATATCAATGAAAAGTTCACAATAGGAACATTAAAATCATCTGTCTTTTCTTAAGGTTTCGTTTCTAAACGACCGTCTGTACTATTATTTTCTAGATGTATGTCATGATATGAAGCGGACATAGCCCTATCTGTGTTATATTGTTTCCAGTTCTTTGGGATAGATGCGATCAACAAAGTCACACCAAGTTGTAAATGAAGTGAAAGGACGTCATATTTATACTGGTACGTGACATTAAAGGATCTGGCTAGCTTCTTGTCGTTTTTCTTGAGAAATCTATGCATAATATCGTACTTTGGTTTTTGATTGATAATATATTTGCTTTGCATGGGTTTTTGATTGATAATATATTTGCTTTGCATGGGTTTTTGATTGATAATATATTTACTTTGCATGGGTTTTTGATTGATAACATATTTGTTTTGTATGGTGGACGTGTCTTTAAACTGACAATCGGTATTCATATGGTACGAACTGTGTCCTTATTCTCACAGACTTGTTCTTTTATTCGCACGAATAAGCGTGATTATTCACATTGCATGTATATTGTGTTATAGCAGACATTGTTTGTATTATATCGAGTCAGTTGTGTAAACTGCATCACTACTTCAAAAGATTAACGTGGTTAACGGTAACAGAGTATCTATGTTACAAATGTCTGACCACGGATATCACCCGTTTATCGCAATCACAAGTCAGTACTTTCCCCATTCATGACTTATTCACCGAGGTTTGTAGCAAGAATAACACGACGGGTTCCTCTAGTGGAGCAGGAACGTCTTACTCTTCCTGAGTTCACCTCTAGTTGTTTGTGTGGTATGTGTTTCTAATCTTTAGGTTTCTGAGTAGTGTTGAGTAGATGAGTGCTTGTCCTTTTTCTTTTGGCCATTTTTTGGTCTCTCTTTTTTTCGATTTTCGGCTTCTAATTACCCCTTTTGGTATCTTCAAAATTTTCGTGACATAACGTGATATGAGTGTATAAATTGTTATTTTGAAGTATTCATCGATTGCGCTATAAGGACTTTACAATTTACATCTTATATCTTCTCCCGTTTCTTAGAAATTATTTTAGGGCCATCGTGATCGTATTGTAGTTGGATTTACAACTACCTATGCAATCATGCAATCAGTACCTATGCACCACAAGTTGTGAGTTCGAATTCCGCTAATGTCGAGGTGTACTCGATACAATATTTTGTGATAAAGTTTGTCAGTGACTTGCGACAGGCCGGTGGTTTTCTCCATGTACTCTGGTTTCTTCCACCAATAAAATTGACCGCCACGATATAGCTGAAATATTGTTGAAAGTGGCCTTAAACACCAAAACCCTAAACCTAACCTGACGAGAAATTATTTTGTTTATGACATGTGGTTTCGACTTTTGTTTACTACTGACTAAAATGCAAGTCATATACGTACTTGGTACGTATTTTTATTCTCTGAAGTCATATGTAATTGATAGCTTACACGATATTATCTGCACTTTATTGAGATGAAATTTTAATTCAAAATGAAATACAAACCACACGATACCTTCTTACAGGTTAAATTTATCGAAAATTTATATCAATTTTAAAGGAAACAATACGTTTCTTAAGTAGCAAAGTAATAAAAGTTTAATTTTAAACATTATTGTACATTTAAAGAACGTTAATTTGCATTCCTTTTCATAAAATAAGGCGTGGCTTTGTGGTAATGACTCTAGCAATAAAATCTTATCACTATTTACAGTATTATTTGAAGGGTACTTCGCTAAGTGACATGAAAAGCGTTTATCAGTTGGATTTACACGGATAAATGTTTATATTTTACTACTGAAATATAATTACCTTAGAGTGGAACGTTATTGGTTAAGAGGAGGTATTTACAACGTAAACTGGAGCCTAGTACATCACACTTGAAAGATAGCTGAGATTACCGGGAAATCTTTTAAATGTACATGTACATTTTTGTATAGATTAATTAAAAAAAAACTTAACATAATAGAATATGTTTTAATGGGTGTAAATGGCGTAATTTCATTGGCTTGACGTTTTCAGATAGTTTTCTCGTTACTATAGTTTTTTTGGGTTAAATTATCTAGTATAACAGACTTTTAAAGTGAAAGAAAGTTCATTTAATGAATTGTGATCGTAATAGCTTGTTATTATTGGCGTTAAAAACTTGTAATAATATTTTGAGCAATAAATCGGATTATTTTTGGTCAATTTAACTTCTTTCGATATATCCTTATTAAAATTCAATGAAAAGATAAATCGAATGTGGATAAAGTATCAATGAACACTCTTCAGATTATATCTATGTAAGGATATTGGAAACATCTCATGTTGCAATAAGTCAATATTAAATATGGATGAAGCAGACAGATATGATGTGGATGGTTTCATTCCGGACATAACAATATCGACGCCAGAGCAAAAAGTTCCAATAGCAATAGCATTGGGAGGGATACCTCAAAGTGATGAGACGGAGACCGAAACGGCGCCTTCTCAAAATGAACCGTAAGTTACTAAAACAGTATCGGTTAAGTGTAAGCTCAATTTAATTTGATTTTCAAAACAAATAGATTGCAGTTAATATTAGAAAAAATAGAATTACACGCTATATATTTTTATTTACTAATTCAATATGACTATGATCACTTGATGATACCAGTAAAATATTAGCAGCATTATTTTGAAAGAATCTGGAATTGTCCCCCTTTAAGGAAATGACCACTAGGATATTCACCTTTTTGAGAAAACGGAATATTTTATAAGGAAATATGGAGGATCCTTCAATTTTTTGCATGTCCGGCAGAGGAAGACTCTCTCCTCTTATATACAGTGTTAAGTAATTCCTAATACATAAGTAAACACGGGTGATTGAATAGTTAAGGTCACCATTGACCGCTGACCACTAGTCTAACACCACTAACGCGGGATCATGTCCAGTTGTCTTAGGTTCGGTTTCCCTCAGTCAGTTCATTATAACTGTCCGGTCTTTCATTTAAGAAATAAATCATGGAAGACAGAATGTGTTGGGAGTTTTAACATGGATTGGCGGATAAAATCTACTAATATCCGCCAATCCATGTTAAAACTCGAAGCACATTCTGGCTTCCATGATTTATTTCTATTCTGATATGTCTAAGAGTACAATATACGGTCGTATACTTTGATTTTTTTTACATTTACGTTTGCGGAAAATGTCGCACACAATTTATGCTGCCAATGGAACAGCCAGTCACATTCACCGGCGCATGTGCGAATTAGATTATGCCATCGATAAATCACTCGTTTGTCTACAAAGCGAAAAAAGGACGCCATGTTAGAATCTCCAATAAGTCTTGTAGTCATGATATAATTGAAAATCAGTATAAGTAACATTAGCCACGATATTGGTTATCCTGTTTGGGCCATTTGGCTCACTTGCTTCCAAAGACGGTTAAGTAATTTGGTTTCTCAATATTTCGACTGTAATGAATGAAGGTTATTTCAGTAATATGTCGTGCGCATTAAATTAGGTATTTACCTTTTTATCCTGCAGTTTGAGTTTTAAACCACAAATTTGCCGATAAACCGAAATGCTGAAAGTATATAATAAAGTGAGAAAGTCAGTAAAAGCAAATATAGTATACGTACAATATTGAATACATGATGGTATTCACATTATAATTGTAATAAACGTTATTGGGACGAACACATGGTACCCAAATCTAAAGAGATTTTATAATAAAGGGACAATTCTGAAGGTAGCAATGAAACAAATAGCATTAGACCAGAACAAACGTTCAAACTACACGAACTTTGTATAAAGCGGAAGTTAGAAACAAAGTCTGGAACGGCAAGATTCTTCATTGAGATTTATAGTGATATTGTGGGCTCATGTCTTATTTACGTTATTTGTATCGGCATATAGTGGTGTCCAACACATATTCTGTTGTAATTCTGTTTTGTTTTTTCGTCTTGTATTCCATATGGTGTCAGTTTCTCTGGATTGTCCATTTTTGATTGCCCCTTCCGTATTCTCTGACGTTTATTGTATTATTATGTGGAGCTATGGTTGTTGCTTTGAAGTGTTTTGCTGCAACATATTTCTATGGGGGTCAATAATATGATATTTAAATTAAGTCGTTATGGTTAACTCGATGTGTGTTTAAATGTACATAAGACCACAATTTATGAAAAGAGATACAACTACACACTTCTATCACGTTTTTGATATGGGAAATCAATTTATAACATCGATGAAGTGCAATTTATTTTTATCTCTTTTTAAAATGATTTCTTAACAAAGAATGACACTTTTAAGTACACTTTCACAAAGCAGTTTATGGGCAAATTTCAACGATCCATTTAGAATTTTGGAAACGTAATATTTAAGAGCAACTCATTAGGGAATGATTTGGATTCATATCAGACATTTGAATATCATGAGACATAATTGCTGTTTTTATCTTTTTTTTTCTTGTATGAAGCAAAAAATGAAGCGTTTTATATGTCGTAAAAGTATAAACGTGATATCTTTTGAAAACCATGCATGCTTAGTAATGGCTTTTTTTTTTTTTTGTAACATGGCATTTTATGCGCAGTGCCAGTGTAATAGGACAGATGTTCAACAAGAATTGCGCGGTGTGTTGTCGGATAGGTTGCAATAATCAACATAATTAATTTGATAAGATTAAATATCTGATCATGGACACTCCCCCAAAACCATTGGGTAATAAATAGACCATGGGTCAAATATGTTGTCACCTACAGACCCGCGAAAACCACGATGATATGGTTAACTTATTATATAGCAATAGATGGTAAACCTTTCGGAATACTCGTCTCACGCTGACTTTTTTTGTGATAGTCTGTGTAGTTTGTGCTTCCGGATTAAGTCTGTGTAGTTTGTGCTTCCGGAATAAATCTCTACTAGAGTTAATGTGAGAACAAAGAACGATAACTCTAATAAAAAAAAAACAAGGAACGATAACTCTGGTAAAAGATTTATCCGGATTTGTGTAACCTTCATATCTTATGTACTTACGTGATCCATGTATAAATTAAGCGTTGTCATATACGAATCTCTTTGAACTTTTATCACCGTATTATCCTGTGTTTTTATAATCGTGACAAATCATGGAAAATCGTTAAATAAAACAGGGATTTTCATAAATGTATTATAGAGATAACGCTGTAGTGTACTAACATTGATTAAGATAGACTTATTGATTTATGGACTTGTTTGTTTTGTAGAAATTGATTATTGCTGTCATAAAGGTACTCAAAATTCTAAAGAAAACGTCTTAAAAGATATAGGGGGAGAATGACCAATGACAAAAACATGGTGTCTGTCTTAAGCCGTTGTGCCATGAGAGTTTTGATTTATTTGAAATTTAGAAAGAAAAGATTTTGAAAAGTACCTTATATATTATTTTATCTTGCCCATTGTGTTTATTCCATAAATTTTGTATTTCACACGAGAGCTTTGATTTATTTGAAATTTTGAAAGAAAAGTACTCTCTTGTTAATTGTATTTATTCCATATCTTCGGTATTTTACATTATTTTTTTTACATTGTCGTTGCAACATATGGCAAACAATTTACTATGGAATATATATATGATATGTACTGATTACACATGTAGTTATAAATCCAACTATCGTGAGATCACGACCATGACGGCGTTAGCCTTGGGCGCCAATCATTCAATTTGTGTTCTACTACAAGGATATATTTGGTATATATGGTCGTGATCTCACGATAGTTGGATTTATAACTACATGTGTAATCAGTACATATCATCACTAAAGTTGTGAGTTCGAATCCCGCCAAGGTGTGATGTACTCAATACAACACAATGATAAAGTTTGTCAGTGACTTGCGGCAGGTCGGTGGTTTTCTCTGGGTACTCCGGTTTCCTCCACCAATAAAACTGACCGTCATATTATAACTGAAATATTGTTGAAAGTGGCGTTAAACACCATAACCCCAAAACTAACCGTAATAAGTCATAGACCAGGTGAGAAATATATTTTAAACTGTCAGTCAAAGAAGAGTTTGAAGATACCAAAGGGGTGATCAGAACTCGTAAATAGAAGAACACACAACACAATGCCCAAAAGAAAAAGGACATATTATACTTCTAATATACAAAGAAATGTCACGTAGGTTTATTTAATGTCAAGACGATCTGAAAACTAATTAGCTGAAAAAGTAACCCAATTCCGTACACATTACATGTCTCTTTAAATTTTAAAAATGTTTATATAGCAAACAATGACAGTCTTACAAGCTGATCTTCTAATGGTATAATAACAAATGTTTGCTACACTCGATACTTGTAGCTTCCATTCGACAAGGTTTTGATTATAATTTGTTTGAGTAAGGCTCCCAGGAAATATTAGCCATTTTTATATTGATAATAGAGTTATTAATTTAAATTTAACTTTTGATATGAACACGAGTTCAAATATTGTCCTACATGACAAAAGGTAAATATTTAGCAGTTATCAATGTTTAAAGTGTTCGTAACTAGGCCTTACATCCACAAACATTACTTCTAAATAAATAATACAATTTGTTAAAAATGAAGGGAGAAAAATGAATGGAAGAATTATTAACCTCAATTCTATAGACAGGTAAGAAAACGTGATAAAATTATATTTTTTTTTAATTTCTTTTGTCAGTTCTGTGAATAAGGTTGGTTATTTAATACTCTATGTATTTTTATCAATTTTGTGAAGATTGGGTCCAATAAGATTTTATATATGGCAGATAATGTGATAAAGTTTGTCAGCGACAGTTCGATGATTTTCTCCGGATACCACGGTTACCTCCACCAATAAAAATGACCGCCACGATATAACTGAAATATTGTTGAAAGTGGTGTTAAATACCATAGCCCTAACCCCTAACCCTTATATATGACAGGATGAAAACAGGTAGTAAATTTGAACGAAAGGAGTATTTAAGACTGCATATCTTTTTGTCAGTTCTATGAACAGATTGGTCATAAATATTCTAGATGTATGGAAGTCGTAAAAAGTCAGTCAATATGAGCAAACGGAGGTTAAAGAATATAGTGTTTACTATAATTTTGAACATTACCTTATGTCAACAATGTCATTACGGGTCCTTAACCTCTAGAAAACATTCTCCTTAAACAGGTTTTATAGATATCTAGTACCAAATATCGATCACTATTACATTAAGAATGAATTAAAAGAAGAAATAAATTGAAGAGTTTTCAAAATACGTTTTTGTTCGTACATTATACTTATAAATGAGGTTATTTATCGGAACAATTGCAAACTTAAACAAACAAGAATATGGCCATTATTGATTTTTTATTTGTTATAATCTAAAAAAAAACCCACCAGAATATTTAGATCAGTAGCTGGCAAATATAACTGATTGTTGTTACACTTTGTTTATGGCTTATCGCCGAATATAACTCGAACCGAGTAAGCACGACGTGTTCGACTTATCTAGCAGGAACTGTTTATCCTTCCGGGGCTTCTGAGTCATATTCGATTTTCAGCGGGGTTGAAGTGCTCATTCTTTTTGCCATTGTATTGTTCTTGCGGACAATTGTCTGTTCTTGTGGACAATTGTCTGTTCTTGTGGACAATTGTCTGTTCTTGTGGACAATTGTCTGTTCTTGTGGACAATTGTCTGTTCTTGTGAACAATTGTCTGTTCTTGTGGACAATTGTCTGTTCTTGTGGACAATTGTCTGTTCTTGTGAACAATTGTCTGTTCTTGTGGACAATTGTCTGTTCTTGTG
>MJUT01011585.1:1488080-1522400 GCA_002080005.1 Gigantidas platifrons
GACTGTGAGTCATCTTCATTTTGAGATGTGACTGTGAGTCATCTTCATTTTGAGATGTGACTGTGAGTCATCTTCATTTTGAGATATGACTGTGAGTCATCTTCAGTTTGAGATGTGACTGTGATTCATCTTCATTTTGAGATGTGACTGTGAGTCATCTTCATTTTGAGATGTGACTGTGAGTCATCTTCAGTTTGAGATGTGACTGTGAGTCATCTTCAGTTTGAGATATGACTGTGAGTCATCTTCATTTTGTTAATATTGGTGGAATTGTTGACTATCACTGCTTAAGCTTTCTTTTCATAATTCTGAAATTAATTCAGCTGAATTAAGAACTCTTTGAAATTCTCAGCTTAGCATAGAATTCTTTGCAATTATCATAGGCAAATATTTCAATTAATTGACTTTTTAAAAGCAGGTGAATGACTGGTTGTTTATTTAGTCTTGCATAGCAGGGGTCGAACTTAACAGGGACCCAGTAGCTCAAGACCACTAAACTTTGGACTGGCCGGGGTGAAATTTCTTACATAGTAATACAGTTGTCTACTGAAATATTAAATATTTCATGTGCAAAGTCAGTTGCTAAATATAAAACCTCAAGTAAATTTGCTGGGCTACTAAATTTGTCATTTCAGGGATCCCATCTGACAACTGCAGCGAAAATGCTAAGATTTTTCTCTGTATATATAATGTGCCGAATAACTTAAGACTTTTATGTTCAATAACTTCCCTTAAGAGAGAGAAAGAGAAAAGGAGAAAGAAGTATGACATACGACTGTTTTATAGGAGCCCCGTTTATAACGACGGGTGCCACTAGTGGAGCAGAAAATACTTCCCGTTCTGAAGCACCCGAGTTCACCCCCGCGGTTATTAGTTGGGTTCGTGTTACTCGATCTTCAGTTTTATGTGTATGTTTTGTAGATCGTTGTTTGTCCTTTTTCTTTTAGCCATTGCGTTGACTGTCCTGCTTCGATTTACAGATTCTGATTACCTCCATTTGGTGTCTTCAAACTTTTCGTAACGGCTTCCAGTTGTTTTATTCAAAATTGTCTTTGATTATCAAGGTGTTGAAAATTCATTCACAACAGATATATAATGATATACATTTTAACAGGTATAGATTACTAATAAAGGTGTAGTATGTCATTATATATCTTTTAAAAAGATAAGTGATATGCTTTTGGTTATTTTAAATATTTTAAATGTTAATTTAATTCGTAAAATACACAATACGGCCATTGACAATACGAATTAAATATCTCTTTGGGGGGTAACTGAGTCGTATCATACCTAAGTTAGTATCTCTATTTAGTGTGTCATCAAGCTTGGTTGAAATCTCTGAATATTGACCTTGTCCGCCCGTTGGTATGTTTATAGATTTGCTATTGTTATTAAACCCAGGGAGGTAGATTTTGTATGTATATATTATAAAAGCACATGTTCTACCTTGTCTACGGGCTAATTTGTCGCGATACTGAATATATACAACAAGGTTCTAAAATAGTTTTGTTGTAGACACTTGTTTAAATCAGCAGGGATTTATCTATTGAAGTAGCTGTATTAAAAAAGTGATGAAATTATTGGGAAATTATGTGAGATAAATCAATGGATATACGTCTTCTATTTAATGAAGTTTCTATCTATACATAAGGAGTGATAATGTTTCATAGTGTTGTTTTTTTTTTAGTCTGGATTAGTTTGTGCAACGGGACATGAAGCTTGTGATAAAGTTGGTTAGTGATGTGTCAAAACAATAATATTTGTTCTAAAAAGCGTTATAATGGTTTAGAAGCGTTAGTGTGAATTGTATATCGAACGTCAAAAATAGGAATTAGTTAAACGTGCAAAATTTTACTTTTCAAAAATGAAAGGATTAAGGGGAAATTTGAAAAAGCCTCGGCATTTTAACGGCATGGCATCAAGCATCCCGCCAAATTTTCTTCCGCCATTTGCAAATGTCGATTTTGAAGTTAAGGAGGAAAAACATAGTAAACGAAGTGACAATCAGTATACAAAATTCAAAGGAGCATACGAGAACGAATTTATTAGGTAAATTAGTTAGGATTATAGTTTTGTTGTTTGGGGGCCTTTATGGTAGTGATAGTGTGGTAGTTGGATTTATAACTACCTATGCAATCAGTACATATCACTTCTAACGTTGTGAGTTCGAATCCCACTCAGACGAAGTGTACTCGATACAACACTATGTGATAAAGTTTGTCAGTGACTTGCGACAGGTCGGTGGTTTTCTCCGGAAACTTCGATTTCCTCCATCAATAAAACTGACCGCCATGATATAACTGAAATATTGTTGAAAGTGGTGTTAAACATCATAAACCAAAACCTTGATTTTGATCATATGTGATACAGTGCATTGTCATGATATGTTGTTACCAGTAATATTTCTCACTGTCATTGTGTTAGTTTGTGTTCTATTCCTGGACTTTGATCTAATGTACATATCTATTATTATCTCATCGCCAACGAAGTTAACGCTACCATCCGTCCTTCCGTAACAGCCTTGTGAACACTCTAGAATCAACATCCTTCAATGGATTTTGACCAAACTTGGTACATACTTAGTCCTTAAAATAATCTGGAACCCTATTGATTTTCAAGGTCAAAGGTCAAGGTCACCGGATCAAATTTTTAGGCGAGGGGATACGCCACGCTTTGCGTTGCCCTTGTTTTAGAACTGGATGTGATATTTAATGAAGGAATTCACTATCGGAACGAGATTACTTGCAAAATTATCTAACGTTATCTAATAATCTAATAATTAACATAGCAAATCAAATATATGTTATAGGGAGGACATGAATAAAGCATGTTTGGCGTATGAAAGTTTGCACGTAACGTCAGTCGGAAAAATAACAAATCGTATACAAATACATGTATACATTTCTCTTTTACTTTGCACTTTCTTAACTTGAGCAAAAAAGACAATTGCATTTTAATTATTTAAAGTATATCATTTGACTGGTCTAAAGGAATTCAGTAATTAATTATATCAAAGGAGTTCAGCAGGAACAGATTGGTATAAGATATTGATATACATTACACTTACAAGCAATACATACAATAAGAATATATATCAGTACAAGAAGTACACATTCATTTCTAGTCAAATGTGGTTAAAAAATCAATAGAATTCTAAAAAAAATGCGATTTATTACGTTCAATTGATGCACTTTTAATAGGCTCCAGAAGCTTACTTAGTGGACCAGAAAATGGGGGGGGGGGTGTCTTCCGGTGAAGATAGAAAAGTTTGTTTGAGGCGGTTAGCTTCTTGGGCGGGAACCGGGAAGTAGGGGAGGGGCTATCTTTCAAAAATGACGAGCAAAAAAAAACCCAGGTCATTTGGCTCAAAGCATGTCTTATACCTCTCGCCTATTACAAACTCAACAATTTTTGCTTCCATGCTAAAACTTCATCTTTTTCTAATTTTCCCTCTCCCTCTTTACACTTTTCTAAATGGGCCATGTAATCCCTTGCCCCTCTGTCTCCTACGCCCCTGGGTTCAAAATCAATTTGATTATTTTTATTTTTGTTTGTATATATCGGTTACAAAAAAAAAGAAAAGATATTTTGATGTGAGAAAATCGATGGCAATATCTGTTCAAAACATATTGCATAATAAAAGTATAAATATCTAATTTAGTGCACACGACGCGTCATATACTGTATGATAGTTATTTTTTAATTGCCCTTGAAACAAATTGGTCGATATGCAACCGTATTTACATTTAAGTGAAATGTGCCATATATATTGGTTATCATAAAACTTAATATGGCACAAGGTCAAACAGTTGTTATTTTATAGTATGCTGGATGATTTACTATAGAAAAACTTTTGAAGTTATAACTGTATATTGATTGATTGATTGATTGATTGATTGATTTTTGGTTACCTCAAGTGGGCAGTTTTCACCTATACTGAAGCAGAGAAAAATTAGGTTATATTGGTGTACCGCATGCTTCTCTCGAGGATTTATAACAGGATTAGAAGTTATGCTAATATAGGTTTTTAAAATGAAAGGTTACTCGGAAAGGAGTGTGGTGTTTAACGCCACTTTTCAAGAATATTTCAATTATATCGTGGTGGTCAGTTTTATTGGTGGAGTCAACCGGAGTACACGGGGAAAACTACCGACCTTCCGCAAGTCACTGATTTTATCACATAATGTTGTATCGAGTAAATCTCGACATGCGCGGGATTCGAACTCACAATTTTAGTGGACATATGTACTTATTGTAGAGGTAGTTGTAAATGCAACTACCATACGACCACGATTACGACTGCCCTACGTTTTCAGAGGCTACATACACAGTAATCCAATATATTAACTAGACATAGAAACTTCATACCTTCTTAGAACCTGTGGTACCAAGCTCGACAAGTAATCACATTTTTGTTACCATGGAAATAGTTTTCATAATTTTGTTCGTGACTGGTATAAGAGTGAAGTTTTCCTTTTATTATGATTTTTAAGCATTTTAGTTTAGTTAGTTTAACATCGAAATAATTGTAACGAAAAAACAACTTATTTCAAACTTCTAGATTAAGACTAGTTTACTTAGGAACTACTTACCCTTCGCGAGCACCTGAGCTCACCCCCGGGTTTTTAGTGGGGTCCGTTTTGCTCATCTTTTTAGTTTTTTGTGTTGTCTTATTATGTGTCTCTACGTTCTGAGTTCAGTGTTGTGATGTACGCTACGATTTCCGCATAAAAAACAATGTTCGGTTCGTCTTGACGTCCAGTTGTTTGTAGGAGGGTTCATGTCTTATTTACGTTATTTGTGTTTGTTCGGTTCGTCTTGACGTCCAGTTGTTTGTAGGAGGGCTCATGTCTTATTTACGTTATTTGTGTGTTTTTACGCATAGTGCTGTCCAACACATATTGTTGTGTTTGTTTTGATTTTCTTCGTCTTGTGTGCCCTGTGTTGCCAGTTTCTTTGGATTGTCATTTTTTTATTGCCCCTTCGGTATTATTTAACGTTTATTAAGATAAAAAATAATCAAGACATACAGAGAGGTTTACATGACATTAATACTTTCAGTTATTTAGACTAATAGATATACATCAGTTGGTAAATCTGGTATACAAAAATACATTAATATAATATCTTATATGATTTTATATTAACAGACCATCCACATAAAAGGATTATACGTGATTTAGTACAAAGAAAAACTAAACTTTTTGAAAATGAATTTCTTCAAATAAAATATAGAAGCTGAGACGAGATCTTTTTAGATTTAATATCAGTAACTTGAACATTTTGTGAAAATCGATTGAAACATGAAAGTTCGAAATAATTTAAATGAAATACATTCTCCAGTGAAGTAGAAATTTGTTTTCAGAAACAGAAAGTATATTAATTTCAATAGGTGTAAAGTATTTATCAAGCCGAGTCTTGTTGATGTTTCTTAGGCGACAGGTACCTCTAAACAAATATATTTACTTTTTTTTTAAAAGGCAAAGTTAAACATTTATAAAAATAAAAATCAAGTGTGTTTACCTTTAATAATTAGTGTTAAAACCAACCGTTTTTCAATAGAAGTCACGTTTGGGTGAACGAATGCTATACATACATTTTTGTATATATAACTAAAGCCACGACGAATAGGATTGTGAAATCTGAAAAGTCATTAGGCGTATTTTGAGTGAAGATAGAATAAGGTTTGTGATTTTTGGTTTGCATCCTTACAATAAATCCTTTACTATTATTCTTGCTTTTTTCTTTTCTTTTGGGGGAGGGGGGAGGGGGATGGGAGTGGTGGTAGTTTGCTTTGTGAGGGCTGCATCTTTCTTCTCTTTGTATGCAACCTATTGAACCAAAGTGCCACGTAATGTCGGCTTAAACCACATTCTGCTTTATTTTTATCGATGCGTTGATATTGTGCATGGATTTTTGCGATTTGTGTTTATTTTTCGGACTCTGATGACAGTTGTCATATAATTAAGAAATAGCTGTATTGCATTTGAATAGTTGGGGATTTGACAATCGAAAATGCAGATTGACTTGGTGACGCTGTGCCGATTGGGGATTTGACGTCAGCAAATATTCAATACATTTATTTTTTAATTGATCCTTTGCAGTGTCAGTGAACGTCTATTATTATACCTCATAGATATAAGAGTGTCTGTGATTAGTTAAAAAACGTCACATGTCAGGAAGACAAAACTTCATGTATCCCTAGACCACGTGCTCCGGGGAAATACATATTATGTATCCCGCTGCCGCGTGCCCTTATGGCGAGCATTCATTTCTTTACAACGCCACTATTACAGAGCTTGTAAAGTAATTTATCATCCTTCCCTCCGGCTATATCTACCTGCTGGCTCCATAAACAAAACTCGTATCAAAGTCCGCGTGAGCTGAGCAGGACTTATCAACAGTCAGCAGGAGTTATCACCAAATTCTCCTAACATTTAAACGATAATTCCTGTGAAGATGGCAAAAATAAATAAAATTGATCTACACCATTAGCTAGTTAACATTATTTTTTAAAACATATATCAAATTAAGAACTGTCGCGTTAGAAATATCAACAAACATCGTCCTACAAAAATGTTCTTTACACAATTCTTAATAACCTCTCCTCAGACGTCATAATTTTTTACGTCATAAAGGAGGTTGTGACCGTCATGTTTTCTAAACCGGAACGGCATTGGTAAGCAAAACCTTTAATGAAAATGGGTGACTTTGATGTATGTAATAAAAAAAAATGAATATCCCCATTAAAGGGAAATTCCAACAATCTTAACCTTTATATAAACCTGTAAAAATGAAGGGTATATTTTGCAAACTACTTATGAACTACGGTTTTGGGGAAGCGTATTTTGAATATTTTGAATCATGTAATTTTTCCCGCGAAAAATACAAATATAGATGTATCCGTGTTTATGGTTGATTTAAGGATGATAAATATGTCATCTGAATGTGAATATAATTGATACTGAAAAATATCAGCCTGCTCGACAGAATATGAAGTTTGTGACTCGTTCGCTTCGCTCACTCGCCAACAAACTTCATATTCTGTCTCGGCAGGCTGATATTTTCGGTATCAATCAATTCACATCCAGATAACATATACGTATAATGTGACGTCAATGATTAATGACGTCTTAGACAAAGCCTATAAATCGGGCGTTGCAATGTATCCATCAACATAAACAACTACACAAATTGAATAAGATGTTAAATAAGATTTAAAAAAAGTTTTGGTGTTGTGTGTGTAATGTTCGATATAATAAACAAGTTATGGCCCTTGTTGTAGGGAGATAATATGAAGATTTTTTTACCCTCAAAAGTCATATTTCTCTCGGGCTTCGCCCTCGAGAAATATGACTTCTTCGGGTAAACAAACCTTCATATCTCCCTACAACAAGGGCCATACATATGTACATGTATAATGTGACGTTTCTGATTGGCTGATTCGATGCTTCCGGTCATTTTACTAGGACGGAAGTAGAAGTTTGGATCGGTCTATTGAGATTTTTGTGTAATCGAAATCATTTCGTGAATAGATATTTGACTATTTCATTGTTAATATTTATATTTTCTTCTTGCAGGGCTAATATGGACCAAAACTGGGCAAAGAAAATGAACATTGCAAATAAAGAAAGAGAGAATTTAGCCAGAATCGTTTGGTTATTAATCGATGCCGGTACAGCCGCATTACGCAGTACATTCGACAGTGTCCATCCGCCACTGAATCTAAGAGACCATCTATCACAAGCGCATATTAAAGCTGTATTACAACGCCTTCATGTATCTAATGTCATCAATGACAAGCAGTGGGAAATGTTATATCCACTGAACAAGAAACATACTTCTTCACAACAGTATGACAGCAGAACACTGTGTATCCTACTACAGTCCATCTGCCATCTTTGCCCACCATACCCAAATGGATGGGGAGTAACTCCATTATCAAGCGATAGTAGTCTCAGTGCCGACATTGTCAGATTACAGCTTCTACACGAGAGAGTAGCGAGAATGGGTTTGTATTTAATGTTTGTTTGTTTGTTTGATGGTGTTTAACGCCACTTTCAACAGTATTTGAGTTATATCGTGGGGGTCAGTTTCATTGGTGGAGGAAATCGAAGGACCCGGAGAAAACCACCGACCTGTCGCAAGTCACTGTGATTGCATAGGTAGTTAGAAATCCAACTACCACACGATCACAGCATATATGTTTTTCTGATTCACTAATGTTGTCTAGATGGTGATGTATTGTACTGTTCGTTCTAAGCATTTTTTCCCTTTATCATATTCGCACGTTCATTTGCCAGATCTGTTGTTTAAACTGTGAACATATTATAAGTTTTATGTGTATATTTTGTAGATCGTTGTTTGTCCTTGAAATTGTACTTTTTCTTCTGGCCATTGTGTTTTCTGTTCTTATTTGATATACGGATTCTGATTACCCCTTTTGTATCTTCAAACTCTTCTGAACCTTTTTACTATAGTCATGTTCAACCTCTGACATGATCTACAAGTTGTTGAAGGCTGTTAGTATTTAATAGAGTAGAAGATATTATTGTTTATAAAAACGTAGATATCGAATTTAGTGCGCACGACGCGTTTCTGGAAAACCTTCATCAGGTACGGCCATACTCAAAGATTGGAAAACCAAATAATTTAAAAGTCTTCGGCAGCATGTAAGTCAAAGGTTCTTAACAGGATAGCCAAAATCGTCTAAGGTCAAATATGCTTGAGGGATGAGAACCTTAGTTTAATTAATTCTTACATTATATAATATAATGTAAATTTCAATTATACATATAACTAATTAGCCATGCCAATGTCGAAACACTGCCTACTGGGCGAATTATTCCACTGGGGACTAATATTTTAAATATTAGACAACGTGCAGGCAGAAGATATCCTGGATCGTCTGCAACAAACCCAACTTCTTAAATTTAGGGATCGACAAGAAATTCTATCTTTTTCAAAAAATTCCGAGAGGACGCACATGATCCAGGAGAAAATCTACAATTCGAAGTTATCGTTTGGATTTAAAGCTCTAGATTGTGTTGTTTTGTACTGTTCAACATACTTCTTCTTTTGCTTGCATTTTATCTGTATAGCACTACTTCCTGTTTCAGACATGACGTCACCGGAAGAGTTTGTTACACTGTGGGACCAGATAAGACATGTACTGGTACGACTTGGTGGTCCACCAATCAGAGTCCGTCTTCATAGAATAGAACACGAGACTATTACGACCGAATTACAAAATCACTACGTGAACATGTTTCAAGAAAAATGGGCAGATGGCAGAAAACTTGTAATGACACCAAAGTCAACTGGATCTAGAAAACGAGGAAAGTCCACGAGAAATAAACGGAAAGACGAAAACGGTAAAAATAAATACCCTTGTCTTGTATACTAGAAACACTGAAATACAGAAATCAAACATTGGGTATCTAAGAGGCCATTGAATAATTATACATTTACAATAAGGGTAATAACAAAATTAGCAAACACCGAGCAATCTTCCAAAGGGAAATGTAAAACTCATAAATCAACAAACAGACAAAATAAAACTGGAAGTGACCGGCACTACATGTACTCAAATTATTGGCAATGTTATAAACATATAATCTGATTGGACAATATAAAGTACTAGTATTACATATCAATTTCCATTGTATAAGTTTTACTTTTTATATTTCTATCATTGTCTATGTTTGTAATTCAATTATTGCCCTTTTAACTGTGTTACTTTGTAATACACTTACTTTCAATGAACTTTGGTACTTTGGAAAAGTACAGTAATTGTCTTCTTGAACTTTGCACTTTGTAATATAGTAATCGTCCTTGAACTTTGGTACTTGTTAAAGTACATCAACAGTCCTGGAACTTCCCTACTTTGTAACACATTAATTGTAATTCACGGTCTAATTTTCTTCTATCATGAGTAAACGTTTGTCACCGATTAAGACGTATTTTACCGCATTTCCGATGCGATCAACGAAAGCGGAAATTAAATTAAATGTCTCCATTGTTCCATTTTACTTATTTTTTTTCAGGAATGCCACCCGAAGACAAGGCTGTTTTAATGAAAACCTACAGAATGTTTGTAGAGAACGTGCAAGCAGAAGATATCCTCGATCGCCTGCAACAAAACCAAATTCTTAAATTTAGTGATCGACAAGAAATTCTATCTCTTTCGAAAAATTCCGAGAGAATGCAAATGATCCTGGAGAAAATCCACCATTCGAAGTTATCATTTGGATTTAAAGCTCTTTGTGACTCTATCAAATTCAAATACAAGAAGATGTACGATGTTGTCATGGCAATACGAAAGGAAACGTATAAACATGGAGTAAAAGACACTGTTGGTATGTATATTAAGCATTCCTTATTTTAGCTAGACATCTACGTATTTCTTTCAATGACTGGATCGACACCTCTACCGATGACTATTAGTCTCCTAGTTTCTTTCAATTACTGCATCGACACCTCTACCAATGACTATTAGTCTCCTAGGTTCTTTCAATTACTGGATCGATACCTTTACCGATGACTATTAGTCTCCTAGGATATATCCCCACAAATAGTTAAGTGTTTTTTCGGCACTATCTTTGCTTATCAGATACACCTATTTATGTTTTACATACACAATTAGATACAAACAAATGTATATGCGTTTTTATCTATATCAGTCGATACCTCTACTGCTGGACTATTAGTTTCTGAGGGTATTATCTGCCAAATAGTTAGAACTTCGGCACTAACTTACTTTATTAGATATTTATTGCACATTAAGGTGGTACGATACACTTCAGGGAAAATTTGATCTGCTCGTTTAATTTTCCTATTTTTTTTTGGCAGTGTGTTTGAATATATCCACTGTAATAAATATCAAAATTTTAACAGATTTCAACCAACAGACTCAGAGCTATAAATTCACTAGCCAAATAGCAGCTTTTCTCCCTGTGGTTTTGATTACCGAGATGCTTGAAATCTGCATACAAACATCATATGATCAAAACGTTCAACTGATTTTAAAGAGTTATCTGCCTGTAGTGTATGGTACTCCCTTAAATTAGATATCTACGTTTTTATTTATATCACTGGGTCGATACATTTGCCGGAGGACCATTAATATCCGATGGTATCGTGCGTCAAATAGTTCGTGTGTAAGCCATAATATTGTCCTGTGAAAATGTGTCCGATTGTATCTTTTTCAAATGAAAAATCCCCAACAGGCCAAAAGAAGTCACCTCTGCGCTTTCTTCCGTCCTCGGACTTTATCATAGAAAACAATTGTAACAGAGGACAACGTGCTCTGGCACTGACATGATTTGTTGGATAAATTTATGTTGTGTGCATTAAATTATATATCTACGTTTTCATTAAGAGGTCATAAAATATTTTCAATTGTATGAGCTTTTTTAGTTACACTTATATTGTTTAATCAGTAATAAACAGAAAATTTAGAGAAATAACTTAGTCCAAATTATTTGATAGGAATGTGTAATACAATATAGACACAGGTTAATTGAGGTATAATACTAGTAACATAGTTTTTTTTTAATTTGGAAATCAAGAGCATCCGACTAGTTTTAGGAATATGCCAAACAAACAAAACATTTTTATGATTACTATATATTATTGAAGTATTTGCAGATGAGTTGGGTAAGTTGAGCACCTTCTATGGACCCCTTTCTCTTGAAGAGACATTCATATTTAAAAAATTATTGTTGTGATTTCAATACCACAAGAGTCAAATATTATATTAATTTCATAATGCAAAAATTGTAATACAGTTTCATTTTCATTATGTTTATAATAAGTTTTTGAGCTTCCAGAAAGTTTGAATTATTGATCACTCGTAAGCTTTCTCCATGGAAAATGAACATTTTGAAAGAGAATCACGTGTAAATGATAGGTCATACCATTACAATAAGGGATATGGATGAAAAGGAATATGAGATAAATTCCCATTTTAGACATAGGAAACGCGTACAGGGGGACAACAGGGGGACATAAACAACACATTTATTTATTTCATATCAAGACTTCAGAACATTTTGTATTGTTGTACTACATAATGAAATTCCATTTCTTTTAGATAATGTAAGATTTAAGTTACGATGACAAATTAGGTATCACAAAGATGAAGCTGAAATAAAAACCTTATACATACAATATCATATCATAGTTAAATTTGAATTGACCAATCACAAACTACAGTTACATTTCTGATTTCCCGCAAATATTTTCTATTTACATTGTTGATCAAAATTTGAATTGACCAATCACAAACTACAGTTACATTTCTGATTTCCCGCAAATATTTTCTATTTACACTGTTGATAAAAATTTGAATTGACCAATCACAAACTACAGTTACATTTCTGATTTCCCGCAAATATTTTCTATTTACATTGTTGATCAAAATTTGAATTGACCAATCACAAACTACAGTTACATTTCTGATTTCCCGCAAATATTTTCATTTAACATTGTTGATCAAATCTTAAATTAACAACCGAGTAGAAATTTATCATTAACGTTTTAGTTGTGGTACGAACCCTATGCCACCATTAGTAAATTTCAGATATAGTTTGGTACCCCGTGTAATTAGGTAATATAAAATTACATAATAAGAACAGCTCATATACAGCCATCAGATTATTATTGTATATATTAAGTGTTATGTTACCAGTAAACTAGCTAATTATGATAACAACTTCTCAATGTGTTTGGTTATCTAAAGCTTAAATATGACGTCCATATAACTTGTTAGCGGTAATTACGTCAATGCAAATCATTGACGCGTGTTTGGTATTTAGATTTGGCATACCAACTGTTTTGGAATCGAGAACCATTGTAGAATGTGCATCTGACCTTACCAGTAAACTAGCTAATTATGATAATAACTTCTCAATATGTTTGGTTATCTAAAGCTTAATTATGGCGTCCATATAAATTATAGCAGTAATTACGTCAATGTAACTGGTTAGAACGTGTTTGGTATTTAGTTTTTGTATTCCGACTGTTTGGGATCGAGTACCACTGTAGAATATACATCTGACTTTATTGGCATAACATTTTCGAATACGATTTTCGAACTTGTACTCGTATTCCAAACTCGTCGAATTGGAACAATATATAGAGTGTTCTGATTGGTCGTTTTTGAAATTCGAGAACACCGGCACGGCATTAAATTGATATTATACTACCACTAGGCAAATACAACTTGTTCTGCCTCTGAAATAGTAAGTCGTCGCCAGCCTAGTTATCAGGACTTCGGGTTTGACATAACGATTTTTCGCTATCCTAATATTAGGTGCCCTTTAGTTTATTTGCTCCCAAAGACTTTCAGTTAATTTGAATTATTTGGTTTAACCCCGTCACATGTTTGTGTCTGTCCTATGAGAGGAACTAGATTTCCAACTCCCTTTGTCGTGATCTTCTTTGTTTTCAATGTTTGAGGTAAAAAGTGATTGTTCGTTTTGTTGATATGGGTGGAATTGTTGACCATCACTGTGTAAACTTTCTTTTCATAACTTAAAAAAATAAAATACGCCTTGTACTATAAGTGGTTCATTGAAAAGTAGAACCATGTGTCCCATGTATAAACAAGGGCTTAATAAAACCAACAAGGCTTGTATTTTAGGTGTTTACTTAAATCATATTATAGTTTGTCGTAGTTTATTTCTGTTTGGTATCAAACCTTAAAGTATATTCTGTTTGGTATTGAAACAGTTGTTTGGTGTCAAACCTTAGCTTCTGTTTGGTATTAAAACAGTTGTTTGGTATCAAACCTTAGCTTCTGTTTGGCATTAAAACAGTTCTTGATATCAAACTTTAGCCTATTTAATCCCTTTTGGGTTTCTACCTTCTAAAGACTTTTAAATTATTCGGTTCTCCAAATTTTCTACTTTTGGTGTACCCGATGACGGTTATTCCAGAAACGTACTGTTTGCGCTAAAATTGGACAGATGTCTACAGGTTTAAGTTAATCAGTTCTATTGTTTCTGCTTGGCTCTTATTTCCTTTGATACAATTTTCAATTTTTTACACCCATGCAGGAACAATGAAAAATATATATTGCAAGTGATTCTGTACAAGGTTATATCTTATAAAACAATTGTTCGCTTGTTGAAGTTTCAAGTACATGATTTATAACCTTCTATAACATTATATAATACTGAAGTGGTTTTATTTGTTTTAAACGTTTTCCTGTTTTCACATGAATTATTTGGCTTTCTAGTTTTTCGATTTTGAGCGTAACTGATGTAGGTTATTCCAGAAACGTGTCACTCGTACTAAATTTGATATTTACATTGTCATTATGATTGCTTAGTTGCTATGTTGCTAGTTGGTCATTGCTAGGTCTACTATTGCTAACAATGATATAATAAACACAAAGTAAATTTTAATATTAAATGTTTAATATACTTCTCTGTTTATGAAGGAATGTCAGGTAAGTTTTTCATAATCTCCAGCTAATCTTAATGTGTGGTGTTGGCTAGGATTGTTGGACAGCACTCAGATAAAACATGAGATAACATCAATATCTACATTTACTGCCTAGTTATCTGATAAATGCACTTCGAATTTCCTCACGAATGGCACAAATACGACTTTTGGGTTAGATTTAGGTTTGGTTTATGGTGTTTAACACCACTTTCAACAACATTTCAGTTATGTTGTATCGAGTACACTTCGCCATGAACGGGGTTCGAACTTACAACTTTAGTGGTGAAAGGCACTGATTGCACTGGTAACGACTTTTGGGTTATTTAAATATCACTACTAATAAAACAATGCAAGCGCACATAGTAACAATATGAACAGTATGGTGGCAGACTAATGTGTTCTGTATGTATTGGTTGGGTGTAGGTTTTGAAACACACAAAGTAACAATATGTGTGGTGGCAGTATGGTGGCAGACTAATATGTTCTATATAGTATTGGTTTGGGGTAGGTTTTGTTACATGTACATAGTTTTTAAATATGTGGTATTAACAACAGCTAATTTAAGCAACTATGTTACCAAGTAGATAAGTTTCCAGTTCTGGTCTTCATTGCTGCACAGATAACCACAATGTTCTTCGTAACTGTTAAGAACCATATATTAACGTGTAGAGGTATTTTTCATCGACTTTTTTAAATAACAGAATAGCTTGAACGGCCATTTGTAAACCAGTTATTATATACTATTTTAATGTTCAAACATTATTTTTATAACAATATCACACTTAAGTGTTTGATGATAACATAGGTAAGTCTAGCACTTTTCAGTTTAACCCTAGTGAAAAAATACCCCCAGTGTACCTCTCCTTAATTATCTCTACAAAATACACATTTACCTTTTTAGTTTTATTTTTACTTTTGTAAGAACCGACATTTCATGTGTGGATGTTTCGCTCCAGTGTTTAAATTATGAAAAAACGAAATAAAAACGTTTATCTCATGTTTAAACCAAATTGTTTCCAGAATATGAAGTTGATTGGAAACTCTATCCAAAATTAATTATTATAAGTTCTGTCATTATTTCCCCCTCGTCGTTCGTACCTTATACAATGATACTAACTGTTGCCCTTAATTTCCTACTATGGCATTATGTGAACTTTGAATCAAAACTTTACAGGATTTCCTATTTAGATGGTTAAACAGAAAACTCGTTCAGATGATTTTGCCGAAATGTCTTCAATGCATTTTCTCCATTTTGTTCCAATCTAACATGTAATGATACCCCCGAGATATAAACACAAGATATAATGGATAAGTAAAAAAAGTTTTTGGTTATAGCTGCAGCTTGCCCTGATTGAAATTTCCAGATTCCATTGGGTTTGCTTTACCACAGTAGATATCGTTTTTAAATTGTTCTTGGTAGTCGTTAATTATCTCAGCATTAAAACAAGCACTCTCGGGAACACATTAAAAATCAGTTTAATGATAATGTACTATTAGCCTATTGAATAATATTTAAACTACATATTATATTGTCAGTACTGCCATTGTGTTGTATCAGTGTTTAATTAACACCCATCTTAGTTATTACGTATATAGATCAATATATATAATAAATAATATGTTAAGTAATCCGAAACTACCGGTAATTGTATTCTAAATGTCTTTCATATTTATTCAGAGAGTCCCAATAAGTCTGTCAATTAAGTAGTATAATGAACTATTGATATATACTTGATATACATATTGATTTCAAATTAGAATTCAATAACTACCTTTTTGTCCAACACTGACTGAGTAACATATACAAACATATGGTCTACTTGACTATAAATAGTTACGCTAGATCTGTCGTTAGTTACAAGATGGCGTTGGAGTGTGCAAGTCATATAACCGTCTACGTTGCTAGGTAGCAATACATTAGACCTGACGAAAGTTACAAGATGGCGTTGGAGAGTTCAAGCCTTATAACCGTATATGTTGCTAAGTAGCAATATACTAGATTTGTCGAAAGTTACAAGATGGCACTGGAATGTTCAAGCTATATAACCGTCTATGTTGCTAGGTAGCAATACACTAAAACCTACGAAAGTTACAAGATGGCATTGGAGTGTACAAGTCATAATTAACCGTCTATGTTGCTAGGTACCAATTCACTAGACCTGAGGAAAGTTACAAGATGGCACTGGAGTGTTTAATCATATAACCGTCTATGTTGCTAGGTAGCAATGGCATGCCAGTCAACAGTGTATAGCTTCAAGTGACTTTATATTTATATTGTACCACAAAACTCCATTGTACATCGGATATAACTTAATCAACGAAAAGTTTGAAGATACCAAAGTGGTAATCAGAAGCCGTGGGAAAAAGACAGACAATACAATAACCAAAAGAAAAAAGGCCAAAAGGACAAACAACGATCTCCAAAACACTACACAGAAAATCAAAGATTGAGTAAAACGAACCAAATATAACTACAAACACTGTATCAACACAAAATTGTTCAAACTGAAATACGTCATACGCATTTTTTTTTTTTTTTACAAATATTTAGAATGTTTTGACTTTTTCATCCACTCTGCGTTGTCAACGTTATAGACGACGAAATGTACGTTATACAAATGTGCGTGAATTTCATTACACTACTCTTGTTGCTTGTATTTTAATTACTCTCCGAAGATATCATCATTTCAGTGGTAAATGTTTCTGAACTGGCGTGGTTTATAAGAGATATTTATTATTGAAATTTACAGTTCCTGGATAATGTAATTACAATCAAAACTAGGGGTCATTCTCCTTAGAAAAAAGTCACCTTAGCTGGTTTTGTCTGTCCTGTTTAGGCCCTATGGTTTTCTTACTCCCAAAGATGTTTAAATTGTTTGACTCTCCAATGTGTTGACTTTGAGCGTACCTGGTGGAAGTTATTCCAGAAATAATGCGCGGTGCACACTGAATTAGACACCTACTTTTTTTTTTTAAAGAAAAACAACTTAAAGAAGTGAAATGTGATTAAACGTGTGTGTTTCAAATATTTTTTTAGACTACATATATATGATTTATCTAACAAAAAATAACGAATTTGAAAACAAATACCCCCGGCAATTGCAAATTACGCCGTGCAGTCAAACCTGTATTAAGAGGTCACCTTTGGGACAAAGAAAATGTGGCCTTATCAGACAGGTGATCTCTTAAAAGAGGATAAATTCATGACATTTCTATTACAGGACAAGAAAAAGGTGACCTTTTAATACAGGTGACTGCTTAATAGAGGTGACCCCATAGACAGGTTTGACTGTATTTGAATTAACTGTATCTCATAATACACACGCAAATGAGTGCATGAATTCCAGCATAGTAAGAATAAAAGTACTATTGACAACTAGTAGTATAATGGTATAATTAATACATGTACTCATAACCTTGTTCGACTATGGCCTCAGATAGATAAACAGCATGCACTATAATCTGAATCATCCATCATCTACCAAATCAACATATATGTATTCATTCATTTATTATGCTTTATTTTTAGACGTTGTTGGAGTATGCCGTGATTCCTTGTATCAGACTTACAAAGCCATGTTCGCCAAATGCCACCCATTTTCATGGTCAGACTCAATAGCAGTAAATATAAGAGATTTATTTACACCATTAGACATCTTGGATTCTAACGGGCAAGTATTAAATATTTAGAATGTGTTTATTGTAAGAAGAGTTTGAAGATACCAAAGGGGTAATCAGAATCTGTAAATCGAAAGACAGACAACACAATGGCCAAAAGATACCAAAGGGGTAATCAGAATCTGTAAATCGAAAGACAGACAACACAATGGCCAAAAGATACCAAAGGGGTAATCAGAATCTGTAAATCGAAAGACAGACAACACAATGGCCAAAAGAACAAACAACAATCTTCAAAACATTACACATAAAACTAAACATGAAGAAACACAAACCCCACTAAAAATCGGGTGTGAACTCATGTGCTCCGAAAGGGTAAGCAGTTCCTGCTCCACTAGTGACGCCCGTCGTGTTACTCTAGTTACAAACCAGGTAATAAGTCATGAATTGGGAAAGTACCGGAAAGTGTAATCTTTACCACATACATTGTATCTATCAGTAAAATGAGAATTCAGTATTTAATTGAAGAGGTTAACTTTTTTCGCATGTGTCTAATTTGCATCTTTCCTCGCGAAAACCAATTATTGCGAAGAAACAACTATCAAAATGTAATATTCTACATATGTTTTTGTAAGGAACCATGTCAAATAAAATAAACGTTAGAGAAACTGGCAACATAGGGTACAAAAGACGAAGACAAACAAAACAAAAACACAACGCAATCTGTGTTGGACACCACTATATGCAAACAAACACAAATAATGTATATAAGACTACAAACTCTCCTACAAACAAATGGAGGTTAAGACGAACCGAACATCGTTTTTAAGACGATTATATATTTAACCGGATCCGGTATACGTATTTGATCAAAGTTTGAATGAATGATCATCATTGAATGGGAATTTAATAAACGTTAGAGAATACCGAAGGGGCAATAAAAAATGGACAATCCAGAGAAACTGGCATCATATGGTACACAAGACGAAGAAAAACACAACACAATATGTGTTGGACACCACTATACGTAAACAAACACAACGAACGTATAAGACAAGAGCCCTCCTACAAACAGCTGGAGGTAAAGACGATCCAAACATCGTTTTTATGCGTAAATTGTAACGGACATCACAATGAGGAACTCAAAACGTAAAAACACATAATAGGACAACACAAAAAACTAAAAGAATGAGCAAATATATGTATTCACAGAATACAAGCACAGCTAATGTTTGACCTACCTGTCATATCGATATCACATGACATTTCCCCGATCTGCATCTTTTGATGATGGTCCACTTGTGAATTAGTTTTCCTACAGTTAATCTTCATCAACGATAGTCCCTACAATCATGTGGTAATTTGATTTATAGTGAGTGAGGTGAGTGAGTCAATCGGCAAACCTCGGGTGAGTCCGCTTCCTCAATCCCTCGGCTGTAATACGATATTTGATATGCGTCTACGCGTCACATTTCTTCGCCGGAAAACCGTATTACTTCAATCAAACATTGCGCACCGCGAATAAGTTCTAAAATGGCGACAATAGATGATTTTGCTTTGAAAAATATTGGTCTTTGATGAAGGTACGGAATCAGCCGACATTGCGACGAATGAAAATATATTATTATTGGACTAATATTCGAAAGTGAAATTACTTTAATACCTCCTTCATTGAAGATTTCCGAAAGTAGTTCCAATGGGAGCTATCGTGATACGGACGAGGTTTGATGAAGGTACGGAATCAGCCGAAGTTACGACGAGTGTGAGTGAGTGATTGCTGTTTAACGCCAAATGAGCAATTTTACAAAATCAAATTTCAATAAGATGATGGTGATGTCGACTTTATACTAGGCCAACACACTTAGTTGGATTTTTATAGCGCTAGCTTACTGAAACAACAGTCCGCAGGTTGACATATCGCTTCACTCGGATACGGTATCCTGATTCCGAGCCCATCAGTTTTTGTTCTTACTCTTGAAACTGTATGCGTAATGGAGAAGCGACAAATACCAAATTTATAATATCTCTGCTTTGACCTGACCGGAGCTCGATCCCACGCTATACTGGACTCGAGGCGAGCACGCCAACCATTATACATTAACCCAGGTGCTCGCGAAGGATGAGTAGTTCTTGTTTCTTACAAGACACTCGCCATGCGACTCGCATAGACAAGTCGTGTTGGACATCAGTAGACACAAAGAACATAAATAAAACATAAGCCTTCTATGAACAACTGGGTGCAAAGACGAACCGAACATAAATGCATTGTTTTTAGAAAAGAAATAGTCCGACAGAAATGTTCATACGCCATAGATGTATGTCTTGTTATACAATCAATTGTAATTAATTCCACAATAATTGTTTAAGTTTCCTTTTATAACAGGAAAAAGATACATCTGAGCGATGTCTTCCCACCGCCAACGACGAGTGGAAAAGGGAAGAGAATTGTGTTAGAAGGAGCTGGCGGAAGTGGGAAATCTATGCTGTGTGCAATGATCACGTACCTATGGGGAACACAGAAAAATTATTTTAAGTATAACTACAATATACTTATTCATGTTGACATAGCAACCATGCAAGGAGACTTCGCTACTGAAGTGTATCATAGGTTGTTTCCTGAGGACTTTAGAATAAAATTCGAGGAGTTCTGGGCAACGATGGAAGAAAATTCTCACGAAATAGTATTACTAATCGATAGTTACGAAGGTAAAACGGATATGCGTGAGCTTCAGGATATTCTGAGCGGCACAAATCTTTCTCAGGCCACAGTCATTGTGGCAACAAATCCAGAAGTTGCACACAGCATGGCATTCAATGCTGATACAAAATATTTTAATATGGGATATAGTACACATAGTATTACTAGATGTATGAAGACTTATCTGTACCATTTCAAAGCTCACCCAGACAACCACCAAAAACTCTTCGACATCATTGATGATGAATCATGGGTAATGCACAAATATCTAACTCAACCAATCATATGCCTTATAGTGTTTGCTATTTACCAGACAAACAAAAACGCCAATTTGACTGACATCACTTCTATTACGGGTTTGTTTGAGATGTTTGGCCTCTGCATGGCCACCCATTACTGCAAACGTCACAAAATTGACGTTATTGGTTTTGAGTTTCCGGAGGATATCGTCAGTGCAATAAATCAGCTCAGCAACTTCGCGTTTGACACATTGAAAGATGGTAGACGTGCCTACCTTGAGGACGAGATTTTAAGTCCTACAACAAATTCAATGGTTTTTCATCTTGGAGCTTTCTTCCGAATTGGTGGTCCATATTTTAAATTTACATGTTCATTAATGCAAGATTTCTTAGCAGCACGCCATTTGAGCGATTTTGTATTGGAAGATATGTCTATCATTTTGAAAGATAATAAAATGATGAAATATTCTCGATATTCCCAAATGATCACTTTACTGTGTGGTATCTTCCGTGACGACTATGATACCTCCACGCTGAAGAGTTTGTTTACTGATCTAGCCATTCGGAACATAAGCAATACAAAAGTGTTTGGAGATGACGTACGGTCTGTTCGATCTTCTAATTCTGATTCAAGTGTCTCCACTGCTCCTAGTGGTAAATTGGTCGACTACAATGTTAGTCTTCAAAGTCTCACAGAATGTGATTTTAGGGAAGACGTTCGTGAGGTAGTTGCCCAATCATTACCAGCTAAAATAATAGTCAAAAGAGATGGCATGATTCCATCAAGAACCCTAGAAGCTCTTCCTCTTGTGATGGCAGACGACAGCAATAGGATTTCGGAGCTAGAATTATATCTGCAGCCATCATACACTTCTCAGGCTACAGTGTATACCAATCTGGCTAAAGGTGTTGCTAAAACAGGTTTCATACAAAGCTTAAAGATTCACTGGTCAAGTTTAGACTTGATGGCGAGATTCTTGGACGCTTTTATGTCCGAGATTACCTCAATAGAAAGCGTTGTTCTTGTTGATGTTTGCAAGAAATCAGTTAAACATGTATCTGCCGACACGTTGGCAACATTACAAAACGCATGTGAGAATATGACCAAAACGAAGTCATTTGCGTTCCTGAATGCTAAAGTAGCTGCTATTGTTTATTTCGTTTTGCAACATCTACCGACAACCATTGAAGACTTGAATTTTACTGGCTGCAAGCTGAACATGATGTGCGCAAGTGAACTCAGTTACAAATTAGAACATGCAAAGTCGTTATCGAAATTGGATATTTCATCAACACAACTTGCTGGTTCAGAATTCGTTGCTGTGTTGCAGGGTCTAAAAATGTGTCCAACTATCAAACATTTGAAACTCTGTGGAGCCAAACTTGATCGACCTGGGGTCAAGACATTGTCTGAATGTCTCCGTCTTACAAGAACACTTCAAATTTTAGATTTGAGCAAATGTGAACTTGATACCGACATGTGCAAAATTCTCGCCGATGCTATTGCCGACAATAGGAGTCTACAGAAACTTGTCTTGAAGAACACAAATGTTACACTTGAAGGAAAAAGTGTCATTTCCCATACAAAATTAGAACAATTAAAAGTCGTAGGCTTAGAAGAAGCCACACGGGTAGTATTTGCAGCGTAGCTCCTCAGGGAATAAATTGAATATTCAACTCCACGTTAATTGCCTTAGGTAGGAACATCGTCTTGGTAAACCACGTTTTATCAATCAGATCATTGCTAAATTTCTTCCCTAAATGCAATTAAACTTTTAGTTAATTACTATTTATGTGATGTCTGCCTCTTTTTCCAAACAAAATTACTACGCAAAAAATACAATTCACTCTTCTATAGAAAAATATTATTACGCTTGTGTTTAAAGTAATGAGGCGATTCAAACTACTCTTAGAAATTTGCATAGAGACATCTTCATTGTAGTTTTAAGTAAACAATATTTTTAATTTAAATTCCGTTTAAATAACTTTGCTTTTTGTTATCGATTTTTATAACTTTTCTTTCAACACGACCAGACCATTATATTGTAAGCAAATTGCAGTAGCACTCAAAATTACAAAATTTCATTTTTATTTTGGTTTTGAGTGTACCTGGTGAATGTTATTCCAGAAACGCGCCGTGCGCACTAAATTGGATATCTACGCTTTTAGTACATGCTTCACAATTAGATATATAGTTATATATGTAAACAAATATGCATATATTATAAAAAAAAATATGATACTAAACAGACATATGTCAACAAAATTGTGTATCGCTACGTGATAAGTTATAATACTTATGTGAACTTCATATTTATTTAATTAATCTACATTTTCCTTTAAATACACAAACATATGATATTATATTTAATACTTCACATTTCAATATAAGATAAGAGAAACAAAACATTTCATAGAGTTCATGTTATCCACTTCGTTCCATTGATCGAAAATCTCTGCAATCTCTACCAGAGTTATCGTTCGTGAGAACAATGAACGATAACTCTAGCCGAGAATGAAACTTCCTGGCTTCGGCATTCTGTGTTCTCCTTGAATGGGAGGAAAGCATTAAAAAAAATCAAAGGACTTACTTATCTGTCACATCTTGTGCATATAAGTTGTAAACGTGTTTAATAAGATTTAAAGGCCTCATAGGGTCTTTTAAATGTGACACTCATGAGAAGGTTATTATTTTAAGCACATAGGACTTTTTTTTATAAGTTTAGATAATACATCCGTCCACATGTTGTTATAGCTGTGATATATATTTTTTTTATTTTTATTATTTTAGATTACAAAAACTGCATTTGTTCAAAATACAAGCATTTAATGAAAACAAAACATTGTAGTTGAATAAAATTGTATTTTAGTTATCGTTTTTTTATATCTATTTCTCATTGTGCAAACCACTGATGTTGTGAGTTCGAATCTGGATCAGGGAGAGCCCCGGTATACAACATTATGTGATAAAGTTTGTCAGTGACTTGCGAATTGTCAGTGGTTTTCTTCGGGTTCTCCACCAATAAAACTGACCGCCACGATATAACTGAAATATTGTTGAAAGTGGCGTTAAATACCATCAAAGAAACAAACAAAAAACTCAATGTGTCAACAATACAATGAGCTACTATGAAATCATATAAATTCGTGAATACCAATTTTAGTGATGTGAGGCAAAAATTGCATTTTCGTGGATATATAAATTAGTTGATTCCTATCCACAGAAAATAAATCGAAGAAAAGTGTCTGGGATTAGGGGTAAGGGTTATGGTGTTTAACGCCACTTTCAACAACATTTCAGTTATATCATGGCGGTCAGTTTTATCGGTGGAGGAAACCGGACTACCCGGAGAAAACCAATGACATGTCGCAAGTCACTGACAAACGTTATCACATAATATTGTATCGAGTACACCTCGCCACGAACGGGTTTGAACTCACGTCAGTGGTGATAGGCACTGATTACACAGGTAGTTGCAAATCCAACTACCCTACGATCCCGATCACGTCGGCCCCTGTTGTTTATATGTAATGAATTATGATGTATCCAAAATTTAATGTACGATATCATAGTCAGTGTATGGTGACAAATATTCGTTGAAATCTATATTCAGGGCTTTATTTGAGCCATGAAATCCACGAAAATTGGCATACCATGAATGATAATGGATTAATAGTATATACTTATGGAGCACAACGCTTATATATTGGGGTAGAATAGACGATTTGACGACTGTACAAGACAATTATGAGTGAGTGATTGTTGCTTAACGCCTATTTTACAGCTATATCATGGCAAGAATAAGTTACATGTCAATGATATGGTGATGATTATGATGGATTAACGCCAATAAACAATTGTACAGCTATATCATGGCAATAATAAGTTACATGTCAATGATATGGTGATGATTATGATGGATTAACGCCAATAAACAATTGTACAGCTATATCATGGCAAGAATAAGTTACATGTCAATGATATGGTGATGATTATGATGGATTAACGCCAATAAACAATTGTACAGCTATATCATGGCAAGAATAAGTTACATGTCAATGATATGGTGATGATTATGATGGATTAACGCCAATAAACAATTGTACAGCTATATCATGGCGAGAACAAGTCACATTTCAATCCGACGACGATAACGACGGTGGTGATGATGTCGGCTTTGTGCTAGACCGATACGCTTAGTTTGATTTTTTATAGTGCTAGCTCACTGAAACAACAGTCCTAGGGTAACAAGACATATCGTTGCACTCGGACACATTATTCTGATTCCGACCCAACTAGCGCTTGCTCTTACTGCTTAATGCTGCGTGGTTAGCGGAGACTGGAGAGGCAGCAGCAAATGCCAGTTTTATAAGTACCCAAGATCTACTGCACTCGAGGAAGGCACGCCAATAATTACACTACCAAAGAGGTTAAAGACAATAGTCTAAGTAAAATTAGAAACATGTGGTATCATTTTTATTCTTATTATGTTTTTAATCTGGCGCTACACCAACATCTTACAAGATGTATCCAATGTGCTAGGTAACCATTAATAAACATACAAAATCTCTTTATACGTTCGTAAATAAACATTAGAGAAAACCGAAGGGGAAATCAAGCATGGACAATCCGGAGGCAATGGCAACAATGGCCACACAAGACACAGGATGAAGATGAACAAAACCAAAAACAGAACCCAATATCTGTTGGACACCACTATGCGCAAACAAACCCAAATAACGTAAATATAAAATGAGACACGAGCCCTCCTACAAACACCTGGAGGTAAAGACGAACCAAACATCGTTTGATGAGGAAAACGAAACTAAGAATATAAAGACACATAATAGGACAACACAAAAAAACTAAACATTTGAGCAACTAAATAGTTAAGGCTCGTCGATGATTTTCCTTATGAAATGTTGTTCACACCTGACTCAATATGCGATGTTGCTAGATGTTATTTGATCGATGGATAAAAAATGAAAAATCCATCAAACATTTAGCATTAATTATATAGCCTATTAGTTAGGTTGCTGGTATTATCAATGTTACTTTCCACACTACTTGTGGCGGTCATGTCAGTTGTATTATGGCGGTTAATTTTATTGGACGAGAAAACTGAAAACCCACCGACTCGCCGCAAAGCACTGGACAAACGTTAACACATATGTTGTTTTCCATGTGCAGGAATTAAACAATGTCGTCGAACAGATCATAATCATGATATTTGAAAGTGTATGTCAAATAACAGAACATAAACTTTAGAGAAAACCGAAGGTGAAATCAAGAATGGACAATCTAGAGTCACAGACAATATTGGGCAACCACAATAAAACAAAAAACACATAAACTAATAAATATGGCTCCCCTAAGTCAACGTGGGTAAACCCTTGTGCTCGCGATGGGTAACAAGTTCCTGTTTCTTATAAGACACGATCGTGTTACTCGAATAGACAAGTCCTGTAAAAGTCTTGTCGGTGATAGAGGAAATAAAAAAATCTACATTACATGCATGCAACACAGAAGACTAAAGACTGAGCAATAGGAACCCCAGCAAAAACCACGTGAGAACAGAGGTTCTCCGGAAGGGTATGCATTTCCTGCTCCACTGGCAACATTTACTGCTGTTTATATGTTACATTGATACACCAAGGAAATTCAGCTTTTAAAACATCTGACTTCAATAGTCTTTGAATGAAACCGTGTAATCTTTTCACATGAAATAAAGATTAAGTCAAAATAACAACAAACAAATCATAGTTAGTAGCCGATGTATATATCAAATCATACAATACCATTTCTTCTCATTTTAGCCCTTTCTTAAGATTTTGTATCTTATAATACATAAGAAAAAAAATTCCATATATAATTGTCAGTACCAAGAAAGACAACTCGTTTACAAATAATGCCAATTATTCATGCAAGTTATTTGTATATCCCCCCCAAAAAAAAAATAAACCGCATATCAAATAGACAATATATACCATATAAAAAAGGATTAGCATAATGTTTACTAATAAATACAAACTATGAAAATGTGACTTTCTTATTAAAAAACAATATTGCACAACAAAAATATTCCCTTTCCCATTTTGTGAAATGTAATTTTAAATAACAAACCGTCAATATATAATATATTTAACAATATAATAAATATTAAGAATAACCAATATCCAGAAAATGTCTGTCATTGATATTAACACAGTGAAACCTGTCTAAACTGAACCCTCTTGGGAGCAATATTTTTGTTCGAAATAGACAGGTGATCGGTATTAACAAATATTTTTCGACATAGGGACTTTATTTAATGTTCGGTTTATAAATTATTCCGGGGGTAGTGCTGCATCGTGGTTGTGATCATATGGTTGTTTGATTTATAACTACCTATGCAATACGTGCCTATCATCACTAATGTTGTAGTTCGAATCCCGTTCATGGTGAGGTGTACTCGATACAGCACTATGTGATAAAGTTGGTCAGAGGCCTGCGACAGGTCGGTGGGTTTTTTCCGGGTACTCCGGTTTTCTACACAAATAAAGCCTATCGCCACGATATAACTGAAATGTTGTTGAAAGGGGCGTTAAACACCAAAACCCTGACCCTATATGATTCCGGTTTATTCAGAATTCGTGCGAGACAGGTTTCACTGTACATATGTATTGCAAATAAAAGTATGGCTTCTGTGGATTAAGGTTGTCGATAAGTTTTTTTCGCTTTTACCTGAATAATTTTCTTGCTGTCAATTAAAATTCCAGATAGTGAATAGCCATATAAACACCCGGTATCTAGCCCTGTAGCATTATGATATTGTTGAAGTTTTCTCCTAGCATCATGTCCAAAATATACATGATCCGGGCCTGGCCAGAGAGAGGCCCAAGCCTCGCCCTGAAAGTGAGTTGACATGCAACATATTTACCATCTTCTATGTCTAGATTTCTCATGGTGATAAAATTTGTCAACTTTTGTTCATCCAACGGAACACCGGGAACAATACCACCATGAACAACTAAAGCCTTTTTTGACGGAATTGAAATAGTATATGGCAGCTCGCGCAAGTATTCTATGTCGTCTGCTTCTAGTTCTGTAATCCATTTGAACTTATCTGGAACAACATAGTCCGGATCCTCCTGTCGATTCAGACATTGTTTTACAACAGCCTCGTCATGGTTACCTCTGACAGCATAAGCATGCCACCCCCGGATTTTCCTAATTGTGGCACTGTTATGGGGTCCTTTATTTGCTAAATCACCAACAAATATTGGCAGAATATTTTTACCATTAACCTCCATCTTTGCTGCTTTGAGGAGTTCTTCCAGTTCATCGAGACATCCATGGACATCTCCAATTATAAAAATTGCGCAATCTTTGATATCTTCACTGCTTAACACCAGATGAGGAGTTGAAGGAAGACGAAGTTTGTATTTACTCAGCTGTCTATTACATTGTGGTTTAACCCTCGGCTTTGATAATAACGAGCATATATAACAAAAAAGGGCCGCCATTAATACCTGAAAATTAACAATTAAATATTTATATTTATGAAATTTCTGAATATCATACCACAGGGACTTGAATTGCTCCCGGTGAATAAAAAGATCGACTATCCACATATATACATATACACGATAACTCCAGTTGCAAAACCGTGGGAATTTGTTGGCGAAACTTTTAAAGCGGGATTTTGAATGTAATTGTGTGGAGTTATCGTGCATGAAAGAAAAACCCCGAGTAAGCCCGAACGTAAGTTCAAGGTCGTCATTTTCGTTTTGGTAACTGACGGATGTTGAAAAAAAATGATTTGGAATGAACGAAGCTATTTTTTTAAATCAAGTAGGGTTTAATCAAGGTAACTGCTGTTGACGTAATTCTTAGATAAACATCTTGTTAAACGAATTAAGGAGGACTAGCGATGAGATGAAGGGTATTAATGGAAATAAAATGAGTTGAAGCGTGGCTACCGACGACATTTGTATCTCCCTTGTCTAGTGTATATATGTGGATAGTCGATCTTTTTATTCACCGGGAGCAAGTCCTTGTGATCATACCAATATAATTAAAGAAACGGTAGAGAATACCGAAGGGTCAACCAAACAATCAACAATGGACAATCCAGAGAAATTGGCTACATAAAATTATTTGTTTGTTGGATCTTCATATTTTTTTACCTGCCAATCTACTAACCTTAAACAACATCCGGGTATCGAGTCTCGTTATGAAACATTTCTTAAAATGACATTGTTTACGATTTTGTCAGTTTTTTAAATAGGATTTTTTTCTCCCAAACTTGAACAGATGTGAGTAAAAATTCATCTAAAACAACCAAAAACACCGAAAAGTAGTTTTCACGAAATATTTCGGGGGAAACATGTACGGAAGCAATTTGTGTCTGGACTACTCTAATTCAAGTCAATCAAGACAACTCCGCCTCCATATGATTAACTGTGCACGCGCACAATCGGTTTGAAACAGCGTATGTTGTTTACAAACTAAAATTGTTACAAAAATCAAGTTGTCAAACTTAAAATATTATGAAAAATCGTAGACACTGTCACTTGAAGAACCTCTATTTCTTTTTCTTCTATACTGTTCAATACATCAACATTTTCATTGATTGGCTGGTCGTTTGAACTGTGAATTCTGACCTCATCCGAATGCCATTCGATATTAATGGATCGGCAGGCATAAAAATAAAATAAAAAGGAGCGACAAACATCAAATTTGATTTGGTTTCCTATAATACAAAACTATAGTTAAAACATATATACGCATATATACACTAAATGAAGAACTCCAATTGTTTTATCAGAAATAAAGTAAGTGTTTGATGAACCACCGCAATTTATCAAACATGACATTGGTGATATCTAACAATATTTCAGTTATATCGTGGTGGTCAGTTTTATTAATAAATCACTTTAGTGAAGGAAACAGGAGTATCTGGGACGGTGTTAAGGTTGTATTCAGGCTGTACTGCGGTGTTGTTATACTATGTTCCTAAGTTAGTCATATCGAATTTCTCGTTGACAGAAGAGAATCACCATTGTTCATTCATATCAAGTTAACTTTCAAAAGATTGAATATTTTCAGAGAGCAAATGTACTAAAACATTTGCTGAATGACCTTAAGCACTGTGGTAGTGACCACTAGTGTACAGTTTCGACTTAAGCAACTTTGATTTAGTGAGGTCATCTTCAGTTTTCATTAATAAAAAATCAACAGTTTCGGTTTAATCCGTACTACAATTTAACCCCTTCTCATTTCTTTGTTAAATAATTTAAAGTGGCCTCGCCCCAGAAAAGTTCTTTGTTAAATAATTTTCTGTGGCTATTATGACTATCGTGGATTCTTTATCTACTTTATAAATACAAAAATCGTCTTAAATGCCCATTCAATGATCATTCATTCAAACTTTGATTAACTACGCATGCCGGATCAGGTTTGTAAAAACATTTACCCATTTGTTGCATTAATTTTTTTGATTAAATACGCCTTCAAGGATATAAAAAAAAGTATTGTTATCGACCGTGGCAACAGCCATTGCTGAAGTTAGTTTGTAAGAAGATTATTTTCAGACTGATGTAACAATAATTTGTTCCAAAACAAACCGATATTTGCTATCATTAGTATTTCTAGTGTTTTCTTATCAAAGTTAGATTATCTTACCAGTATATAATACTTTTTGTGGTTCCAATAGGTCATCTGATGGTAAAGTACCCTAGAGTTCAATAAATATGTTTACAACTATGTAACCGGAAGTACAATCACGTTATGTGTTCAAACCATTTAGAATATATGCTTCTTGATTCTTGACTTGATTATTCATATGGCTATTTATAGACATCGTAATTACTTTCTTACAATACAAATTTAAATTAAAAACAGGACAATAATACTGCGGGTGATGGATTATTTTTATTCTTATACGCGCTGATAAACTCACCGTGAATCATTCGCATAAAGTTTAATATAAAGCCAACCACAACACACGAAATGCAAGCGAAAAAAAAGTACAGGACGACAGAATGAGATTGATACAATTACGCCATTGCACATGTGGTGTTAAACCGGTCAATGGGGTCCAAACTATCTCCTACAGCTGACAATAGGTATCGGGTCCGTTCTCCCTAACTACACATTCGCCCTGGGTCCATTCGCCCTAAAAGTGGGTCCGTTCGCCCTGATTATTATAAAGTATTATAATGAACATAAAATGATATTTTTATTTAAAATAAAGAAGTAATGATTTATAGAAAATATTAGTTTAAAGAAAAAATATGAGCTTTTGGAAATTAATTAAGTTATTTTCAAGCAATTATTACGTATATTGTTTGAAATGCTTAATTGAAAATAATGTTTGTTGATTTCATAATTACAATTATTGATTGGGGATTTTGTATATCTTTGATCTCTTTATTTTCATCCATTGATTGCTTTGTTTCTGTAATTATGCATTTGTAAGCTTGGTATGAGTAAAACAACGTCGAAACCAATTGCAAACATAAAAGAATTATATACCTCACAGCTTGTGTTCTTTGATCTCATGTGTTTTGACAAATTTCATACATAATACTGATGGAATCTGATACCGGTATATAAAGTTAGGTGAAAGATGGTGAAAGAAAAGAGAGAGTATGTTATGTTGAATGAATGTAAATTGAATAATAGTTGTTAAAAGTGGAAATAGAGTCTTGTAAATAAGTATATCGATTTGAATGAGAGTTAGGTGAAAGATGGTGAAAGAAGAGAGAGAGTATGTTATAAATTTATTACATCATCAAATATCATTTATAATTCAATTATTTTTAATATCCTACATTTTCTACAGACTCTGGATTCACTCATATTTACCTACTTCACTTATTCCAAGGACTGAAATGTTTAACTTTGTCCATTATCGAAACATACACTTTAGCATGCCGCATATTTAAAATTTCTCCATTTAATATCTATAAGCAATCAAATATCACTTATTTTTCTATTATTCTTAATATCCTACATAATTATAATTATCAGGGTGAACGGACCCAGGGCGAATGGGTATTAGGGCGAACAGGTAATAGGGCGAACGGGAATTAGGGCGAATGGACCCGGAACCCTGACAATATATCCCCAGATCATAACTACCGGTGCTACTAGCATATAAAAGTATTTATGCAAATTATTTTCATGAGTGACTATAGCTGTATTATTAGGACACATCTTTACAATTGTATCTGCCAGAAAGTTAAATAGCTCAGTCTTGTTGCTGTTGTCTCTCAAGAAGCTATGCCAATTTTCTGGAATTTTCCCTTTCTCAGTCAATCTGTGTCTAGCGCCTATGCCTCGCTTTGGTCGTGTTTAGAAGACCAGTATATACGTCAAGCACAATATATGCTCTAGTGTAAGTACAACTGTATGCTTGAACTTTTGGGAGTACCTCTAGTACTGCATATTCTTCAAACGTCTTCGATATCCTTTTAGGCAATGCGTTTATTAAAGCTGATCGGATCCGTCCAAAATGATGACTGTAGCGTCTGACTCAGTATCAGGAGGAGTAAAGTATGTCTCCAGAATTGTTGCAAACTGCAATTTATGACAGCTGTAGAGATTATCATTATCACTCGTGCTGAAAAATGTCCATCAAGTCACATTTTCTAAACTGGCAGGATATGAAAAGGGTAGAGAACAGACGACAATCGTACTTTAAGGTTTTTTGTTTTGAATCACCCGCGTTTGGTTCTGGCTTTTGCTGAAAGAAATCTGTCTTGTTCTTCTTGATTGCTTGATAAAATGAGCAGTCCTCTGTATCTAACCCTTTCAAGAACTCATTGAATCGAGTTTTACCATTATCACAATGAGAAGCAACCATTTCAGCAACACTAGAATGGGCAATACTTTTTGCATCTAGTGTAAAAAGATCTCCAGTCTTATCCATAAACGGATTGCCCATATATTTCATTACAGTGTACAGTTTCTGTACTTTATCGAAGAAAGCCTTTTGTGTATGTTCTGTCTGTTCGTGATGTCTGGTATTTTCATTTGCATCCTTGGCCTCAGATGCTGATTCATATTGAGCTACCAAACAACTGACTTCATCCATCGTCGTAATGCAGATGCGAGTAGTATATGGGTACAGCTCAGTTAGTATTTGCGGTGGATCGATGTGTCCTCGACCAGATCGGACCATTGCGAATGACCGGAAGTCAAGTGATGTCAGTTACGTGACCGGAAGTGACGTGACCAGAAGCGGTCATAAGCTGAAGTGATCGCGTGCGCATGCGCAATCGGTACATTTTGTACTACTATTATAGTAGTAGTACCATGGCTGTCGGATGTGACGTCAGTCACGTGACTGGAAGTGACGTAACCGGAAGCATCACTAACCGGAAGTGATCGCATGCACAACGGCACATTTTGTACTACGATTATAGTAGTAATACAGTAGTACCATGGCTACCGGAAGTGACATAAGTCACGTGACCTGAAGAGGCATTGACCGGAACCGGAAGTATGTTATGCGCATGCGCAACCGGAAGTTGTGCAATATCCGCCCTAGTGGGCCTTTTCGCCGGAAGTGATCGTGTGTGCATGCGCAATCGGTACAATTTGTGTACTACTAGAGTAGTAGTACAAGTACCATGGCTACCGGAAGTGACCGAATGTCACGTGACCCTGACGGTGGTGGAAGGGTGTGCGCATGCGCAACCGGAAGTTGTGCAATATCCGCCCTAGTAGAGCATTTTCACCGGAAGTGACGTCATCAAAGGTCACCTGAAGGGATTCACTTGGTTGCGCCCATACGCAACCGGAGGTTGCGCAATATCCGGAAGTTGGCTACAGGAAGTGACGTCATTTCCCCCCGTGTTTTTTCTTAGTATAGTAGTAGTACAAAATGTTGGTTGGGGTGTTCTCTACGACGTCCACGTCCATTCCTAAGAAAATTTATTATGTAATAAAAGTTCCAAAAGGAATTTATTTTATGTAATACATGTTCCACTGACAAAATAAAAATACCAGTACATGGACCATGTATTACATAAAATAATTTCCTATCCGGAATTTTTATTATATAATATATTGTATGGACATATAATTTGAGTTTTATTTCTTGTAGTTACAATTAAGTATTCTATAATTTTATTTTGGTAGGTACAAGTATTATATAATATTTATTCTGCTAGGTACAAGTATTATATCATATTTATTCTGCCAGGTACAAGTATTATAAATATAATATTTATTCTGTTATCTGATAAATATAAGTTTTTGAATATATTGTATGGACATATGATTGTTGACATTCTTTTTGTCATTAGATAAAACATTTCTAT
>MJUT01011585.1:1532582-1551108 GCA_002080005.1 Gigantidas platifrons
TAGTATCCAATACTGTGGGTAGTATCCATTTAGTGATGTGGGTACTGTTTAGTATCCAATACTGTGGGTAGTAGTAATGTGGGTACTATAATGTGTTTAGTATCCAATACTGTGGGTAGTATCCATTGAGTAACGTGAGTAATGTGGGTACTATAGTGCATTATGATGGGTACCTCAATAACCCCTATAGTAGTTCCGTCTTACAAGAACACTTCAAATTTTAGATTTGAGCAAATGTGAACTTGATACCGACATGTGCAAAATTCTCGCCGATGCTATTGCCAACAATAGGAGTCTACAGAAACTTGTCTTGAAGAACACAAATGTTACACTTGAAGGAAAAAGTGTCATTTCCCATACAAAATTAGAACAATTAAAAGTCGTAGGCTTAGAAGAAGCCACACGGGTAGTATTTGCAGCGTAGCTCCTCAGGGAATAAATTGAATATTCAACTCCACGTTAATTGCCTTAGGTAGGAACATCGTCTTGGTAAACCACGTTTTATCAATCAGATCATTGCTAAATTTCTTTCAAAACGACCAGACCATTATATTGTAAGCAAATTGCAGTAGCACTCAAAATTACAAAATTTCATTTTTATTTTGGTTTTGAGTGTACCTGGTGAATATTATTCCAGAAACGCGTCGTGCGCACTAAATTGGTTATCTACGCTTTTATTACATGCTTCACAATTAGATATATAGTTATATATGTAAACAAATATGCATATATTATAAAAAAAAAATATGATACTAAACAGACATATGTCAACAAAATTGTGTATCGCTACGTGATAAGTTATAATACTTATGAGAACTTCGTATTTATTTATGTAGTCTACATTTTCCTTTCAATACACAAATATGATATTATATTTATACTTCACATTTCAATATAAAACAAAAGAAACAAAACATTTCATAGAGTTCATGTTATCCACTTCGTCCCATTGATCGAAAATCTCTGCAATCTCTACCAGAGTTATCGTTCGTGAAAATGAAACCTGCTCGCTTCGGCATTCTGTGTTCCCCTTAAATGGGAGGAAAGTATAAAAAAAATCAAAGGACTTGCTTATCTGTCACGTTTTGTGCATATTGTAAACGTGCTTTTAACATGTTTAATAACAATTAAAGGCCTCAACGGGTCTTTTAAATGTGACACTCATGAGAAGGTTATTATTTTAAGCACATAGGATTTTTTTAATATAAGTTTAGATAATACATCCGTCCACATATTGTTATAGCTGTGATATATATTTTTTATTTTTATTATTTTAGATTACAAAAANAACTATTTTTCACACATTTATTTTGAGTAATTTTAATTTTTGTCCCCTAGCATGGCATTTTTGTACAGAAAAAAACTCCAAAAAACTAGAAAAAGTACAAGAACGGGCACTGCGGTTTGTATACGAAGATTTTACAAGCACCTATGAAAAATTATTGGAAAAAGCTAAAATACCATCACTACACATTCGAAGACAAAGAAAAATGGCTCTTGAAACTTATAAAATTATTAATAAACTTGCACCAGTATGTTTACATGACCTACTCAAAATAAAAGATTGCAAATATACTTTCAGATATAACAATATTTTGGACATACCACGTTTTAGAACAACAACATATGGTAAGAAAAGCTTCAAGTTTGCTGCTGCTACCCTGTGGAATGGCCTCCCGGACCATTTCAGGACTGAAAACAGCTTTTCTCAATTCAAAAGTTTAATTCAGTCCTGGAATGGCTCGGAGTGTCGTTGCTCAGCATGTAACTAAGTTAAAAATTCTTTTTCTTGCTGCTTCTCATTTTTGATCTCTGCTTAATTCGTTGCTCTTTTTTATTGCTAAATTTTTCTGTGCCAAATTTGCATGAAATGCTTAAATTTTAGTTTAATGTTTTATGCCATTTGCTGCTTGTTTTTTAGTATGTGCTTTTTTCTTACTTGTGCTGATTAGTGCTTTTATTTGAAAATTTACATGAAATGCTTAAAGTTTTAGTTGTATGTGACATGTCATTTGCTGCTTTTTATGTATGTGCTTTTTTATGTTCATTTTCTTTCTTATTAGTGCTTTTATCTGTGCTTAATTTGCTTGAAATGCTTAAATTTTAGATGTATGTGTCATGTCATGTCTTATCCTTTGCATGCTCTTATTGTTTTAATGTTATGTTTGTATTCGGTGAAAAGCTCTTGAGAGCTTATGTTATTTATTATGTATATGTACCGAATCAAAATAAAGCTTTCTTATCTTATCTTATCTTAACGGGTCTTTTAAAGGTGACACTCATGAGAAGGTTATTATTTTAAGCACATAGGATTTTTTTTATATAAGTTTAGATAATACATCCGTCCACATATTGTTATAGCTGTGATATATATTTTTTATTTTTATTATTTTAGATTACAAAAAAACTGCATTTGTTCAAAATACAAGCATGTAATGAAAACAAAACATTGTAGTTGAATAAAATTGTATTTTAGTTATCGTTTTTTTATACGTATTTCTCAATGTGTAAACAATACAATGAGTTACTATGAAATCATTTAAATTCGTGAATACCAATTTTCGTGGTGTGAGGAAAAAATTGCATTTTCGTGGGTATGTAAATTCGTTGATTCCCTTCAATGGAAAACAAATATCGAAGAAAAGTGTCTGGGATTAGGGGTTAGAGTTGTCGTGTTTAACGCCACTTTCAACAACATTTCAGTTATATCGTGGCGGTTATTTTTATCGGTGTAGGTAACTGGAGTACCCAGAGTAAACCACCAACCTGCTTCAAGTCACTGACAAACTTTATCACATAATATCGTATCGAGTACACCTCGGCATGAACGGGATTCGAACTCACAACGTTAGTGGTGAGAGGCACTTATTACATAGGTAGTTGTAAATCCAACTACCATACAACCATGACGGCCCCTGTTGTTTATATTTAATGAATTATGAGATACCTAAAATTCAATGTACGACATCGTAGTCAGTGTATGATGACAAATATTCGTTGAAATCTAAATTCGTGGCTTTGTATGAGCCAAGAATTCCACGGAAACTGGCATACTATGAATTATAACGGACCCATCGTATATACTTATGGAGGTAAGAGCTTACCTATTGGATAAAATAGAAGATTTGATGACTGTGCAAGACAAAAATGAGTGATTGAGTGAGTAATTGTTGTTTAACGCAAAATGAGGAATCTTACAGATATATCATGGCGAGAACAAGTTACATTTCAATGCGACGACGACGACGACGACGATGATGATGGTGATGATGTCCGCTTTGTGCTAGACCAACACGCTTAGTTTGATTTGTATAGTGCTAGCTCATTGAAACAACCGTCCTCGGGTTATACACATTATTCTGATTCCGAGTCAACTATCATTTACTCTTTTTGTTTAATGCTGCGTGGTTATCGAAGAAGCAACAAATACCAATTTTAAGAGTCTTTGGTTTGACCCGACCAGTATCTACTGCGGTTACAGACAATTATGTCAATCTATGTAAAATTCGTAATTTGTGTGGTATAATTCTTTCTTATTGTGTCTTGTGCCAACATTAGGGGTGTCCAACACTTTGAGCTTGGTTGTTTCTGTCTGCAGAGAATTTGAGTTCATCCCCGGTTTTTAGTGGGGTTCGTGTAACTCGATCTTTAGTTTTATATGTATATTTTGTAGATCGTTGTTTGTCCTTTTGTGCTTTTTCTTTTGGCCATTGCATGTGTTGTCTATTCTTCTTCGATATACGGATTCTGATTACCCCTTTGGTATCTTTAAACTCTTCCTTTGATTCCAATATTATTAAAATCATTGAAATTATCTGGCGATCTACTAACATCTACATACGTTCGTAAATCCAATGGTACACCTAAATGTTTTGTAGACTGTTTGGCTTTATGAAATATTGTTGCTCTCATCTGATCTGATATGAGATGTTATTAGATCGCGCATTAAAAAAAACGAAAGATCCGACAAACAGCATTAATTATATTGGTTAGGGATCAAGATGATTAACGCCACTTCCAACAATATATCAGTTAAATTATGGTGGTGGGGCCGTCGTGGTCATGGTCGTAAACATAGTTGGATTTGCAACTACCTTTGCAATTAGTGCCTATCACCTCTGAATTTGTGAGTTCGTATCGCGCTCAGGGGAAGTGTAATCGATACAGCATTATGTGATAAAAGTTTGTCAGTGACTTGCGGCAGGTCGGTGGTTTTCTCCTGACACTCCAGTTTCTTCCAACAATAACACTTTTACCTCCACGATATAAAGTGGCGTTAAACATCAAAACCATAACCCCCTATTATGGTGGTTAATTGTATTGGACGAGGAAATTGAAAACCCATCGACCTGCCGCAAAGCACTGGACAAACGTTAATACATAACGTTTTGTCGAGTACACCTCGCCATGGGCAGGAATAGAACAATGCCATCGACCAGATCATAATTATGATATTTGAAAGCCTCTAGTTCTTACTTAACGGCGATGATAATACAATTACCTGAACATTAAAAAGAGATGGAAAACAACAGAGAAAAGTGTATGCCAAATAACAGAACATAAACTTTAGAGAAAACCGAAGGTGCAATCAAGAATGGACAATCTAGAGTTACAGACAATATTGAATACGAGATACATAACGAAAACAACAAAACAAAAAACACAACACAGAAGCTAAAAGGATACGCAACATGTCTCCCATAAAGCAACGTTGGTAGACCAGGGTGCTCACAATGGGTAAGCAGTTCCTGTTTCTTATAAGACACTGTCGTGTAGAGGCCTTGTTGGTGATAGATGAAAGAGAAAACCTACGAAACAGGCATGCAACATAGAAGACAAAATGATTGAGCATTAGGAGCCTCACTAAAAACCAGACGTGAATCCAGGTGCTCCGGAAGGGTAGGAATTTCCTGCTCCAATAGCCACATTCAGTTGATACGTTACATTGATATAACAAAGAAATTCAGCTTTTAAAACATTAGCTTGTGCAAATTTGACTTCAATAGTCTTTGAATGAAGGGGATTAGGTTTATGGTGTTTAACGCCACTTTCAATAATATTTCAGTTATATCTTGGCGGTCAGTTTTTTTTGGTGCAGGAAACCGGAGTACACAGAGAAAACCACAGACCTAACACAAGTCACTGACAAACTCTATCACATAAAGTTGTATCGAGTACACATCGCCATGAATTCATATGGAATAAAGATTAAGTCGAAATAACATCACATAAATCAAAGTTAGTAGCCGATGTATATATCATCTCATACAATACCATTTCTTCTTATTTTAGCCCCCTTTTTAAGATTTCACATCTTGTAATGTATAAGAAAATACAATTCCATATATAATTGTAAGTACCAAGAAAGACAACTCGTTTATAAATAATGTTTATTATTCGTGCAAGTTCACATACAATTATTTGTATCCCAAAATTAATAAACCCCACATCAAATAGACAATATATACCATATAAAAAAGGATTCTACTAATAACTACAAAATATGAAAATTATTTAAAAAATATTGCACAACAAAAATATCCCTATGCCATTTTGTGAAATATTATTTCTAATCAACAAACCGTCAATATTATATGCTTAACAATATATTAAGAATAACCAATATCCAGAAAATGTCTGTCATTGATATTTACACAGTGAAACCTGTCTAAACTGAACCCTCTTGGGAGCAACATTTTTGTTCGGAATAGACAGGTGATGGAATAGACAGGTGATCGGTATTAACAAATATTTTTCTATATAGAGACTTTATTTAATGTTCGGTTTATACATGATTCCGGGGGTAGGGCTGCATCGTGATTGTGATCATATGGTAGTTTGACTTATAACTACCTATTCAATCAGTGCCTATCACCACTAATGTTGTAGTTCGAACCCCGTTCATGGTGAGGTGTACTCGATACAACATTATGTGATAAAGTTTGTCAGTGACCTGCGACAGGTCGGTGGTTTTTTTTCCGGGTACTCCGGTTTTTCTACACCAATAAAGCTGACCGACATAATATAACTGAAATGTTGTTGAAAGTGGCGTTAAACACCAAAACCCTGACCCTACATGATTCCGGTTTATTCAGGATTCGGGTTAGACAGGTTTCACTGTACATATGTATCGCAAATAAAAGTATGGCTTCTGTGCATTAAGGCTGTCTATAATTTTTTTTCGCTTTTACCTGAATAATTTTCTTGGTGTCAATTAAAATTCCAGATAGTGAATAGCCATCTAAGCATCCGGTATCTAGCCCTGTAGCATTATGATATTGTTGAAGTTCTCTCTTAGCATCATGTCCAAAATATACATGATCCGGGCCTGGCCAGAGAGAGGCCCAAGCCTCACCCCGAGAAGTGTGTCCACATGCAACATATTTACCATCTTCTATGTCTAGATTTCTCATGGTGATAAAATTTGTCAACTTTTGTTGATCCAACGGAACACCTGGAACAATGCCACCATGAACAATTAAAGCCTTTTTTGACGGAATGGAAATAGTATATGGCAGCTCGCGCAAGTATTCTATGTCGTCTGCATCTAGTTCTGTAATCCATTTCAACTTATCTGGAACAAGGTAGTCCGGATCTTCCTGTCGATTCAGACATTGTTTTACAACAGCCTCGTCATGGTTACCTCTGACAGCATAAGCATGCAACCCCCGGATTTTCCTAATTGTGGCACTGTTATGGGGTCCCCTATTTGCTAAATCACCAACAAATATTGGCAGAATATTTTTACCATTAACCTCCATCTTTGCTGCTTGGAGGAGTTCTTCCAGTTCATCGAGACATCCATGGACATCCCCAATTATAAAAATTGCGCAATCTTTGATATCTTCACTGTTTAACACCAGATGATGAGTTGTCGGGAGATGAAGTTTGTATTTACTCAGCTGTCTAATACATTGTGGTTTAACCCTCGGCTTTGATAATAACGAGCATATATAACAAAGTAAGGCCGCCATTAGTACCTGAAAATTAACAATTAAATATTCATGTTTATGAGATTTCTGAATATCATACCAATCTCATTAAAATTGCTTATTTGTTGGAGGGGTGCCGTCGTGATCGTATAGTAGTTGGAGTTGCAACAACCCATGCAACCAGTGCCTATCACCATGTTTAAGTTGTGAGTTCAAATTCCGCTCAGGCGAGATGTACTCGATATAACATTATATGATAAAGTTTGTAAGTGACTTGCAACATGTCGGTGGTTTTCTCCGGACATTCCAGTTTCCTCCACCAATAAAACTGACCACCACGATATAACTGATTGTTGAACGTGACGAAACACCATAAACCTAACCCTTATTTGTTGAATCGTCTTAATTTGTGTACCTGGCAACCACTATCATCCAACAACATCCTGGTATTGGGTCTCGTTATGAAATATTTCTTCAGAACCTCTACATCAATATTTTCGTTGACGGTTGGTCGTTTGACCTGTGAACTCTGACCTCATCCGAATGTCATTCGAAGTTAATGGATCGTCAGGCATAACATAAAAAAAGGAGCGACAAACATCAAATTTGATTTGGTTTCCTATCATACAAAGCTATAGTTAAACATATTATAAACGCATATACACGAAATGAAGAACTCCAATTGTTTTATCAGAAACAAAGTAAGTGTTTGATGAACCAGCGCAAATTATCAAACATGGCTTTGGTGATATCTAACAATATGTCATTTATATTGTAACGGTCAGTTTTATTAGTGAAGGAAACTGGAGTACCTGGGACCGTGTTAGGGTTGGGTTCACTGTTCTGTGGTGTTGTTGATCTATGTTGTGCTGTGATAGTTATCTCGAATTTCTCGTCGACAGAATATAATCACCATTGTTCATTCATGCCAAGTTAACTTTCAAAAGATTGACTGTTTTCAGAAAGCAATGGTACTAAAACATTTGCTAAATGACCCCAAACATTGTGGTAGTGATCACTAATGTACTGTTTGGACTTAAGCAGCTTTGATCTAGTGGTGGTCATCTTCAGTTTCAATAATTAAAAAATCGACAGTTTCGGTTTAATCACTACTACAATTTAACCCCTTCTCCTTTATTTGTTAACTAATTTAAAGTGGCCTCACCTGCTAGAAGTTCTTTGTGAAATAATTCCCTGCAACGATGATTATCGTGGATTCTTTATCTACTTTATAAATACAAAACTCGTCTTAAATGCACATTCCATGATCATTCATGCAAACTTTGATTAACTACGTATGACGGACCCGGTTTGTAAATACATTTACCCATTAAAATTTTGTTGCATTAATTTTTGTTTATTATTAAATATGACTTCAAGGATATTTAAAAAAAATATTGTTATCGTCCGTGGCAACAGCCATTGCTGAAGTCAGTTTGTATAAAGAAGATTATTTTCAGACTGATGTAACATAATAATTTGTTCCAAAACAAACCGATATTTGCTATCATTAGTATTTCTAGTGTTTTCTTATGAAAGTTAAATTATCTTACCAATATGTAATACTTTTGTGGTTCCAATACGTCATCTGATAGTAAACTACCCCAGAGTTCAATAAATATGATTACAACTATGTAACCGGAAGTACATTCACGTTATAAATAAATAAATAAATAAATAAATAAATAAATAAATAAATAAATAAATAAATAACAATCTTTATTTAGAGAGTAAATAAATAAAAATCTTTATTTAGAGAGAGTATTATTTGGATTATACCAATTTTCAATAAGGCTCTCTGGAAACAATACATAAGTACATGGACATAGATATCAGCAAAGTATATATAACACAATAACATTCACATATTTTAAATAATATAACGCAAACAACTAAAAAAAATCAGTTTATCAAAAATTTAATCATTTGTAAGAGTTTTTGAATTCAAATACAGTTTTCGAGGTTTTAATTTCATTTGGTAGTGAGTTCCAAACTTTTGACCCACTAAAAGAAAAACTTGATTTGTACAATTCTGTATTTGGTTTCGGAACAAGGAAATTGTCTGATGAAAATTTAGTATCGTATGACTCCTTGTTATTTGCAGAAACAATAAGATTTGATAAATATTCCGGGGCTAATTCATTTTTTGATTTATACATTAGTAAAGCCTTGTAATAAAGTATTCTTTTCGAAATTGGAACAATCCCACATTCCCGAAATAGTTCGCTCGATTGTTTTTTAAAATCGTGCTCATCTAGAATAATTCTTGCAGCCCTTTTTTGTAATTTTAGTAAACTTTCAAGAACTCTTTTGGGCATTCATTAGAAACAAAAATCATTAGAACATAGTAAAGTACTCTCGACAATATAATTTTGTCTTACTTAATCATTAAGACCATGGATTTCCCCATTGTTCCCCAAGGCAAAATTATATTGTCTTGATTACTTTAAAATGTTTGTGAGAACACGATAATCTTCGCTCGTACTTATTCATGAAGACAGGGATTATCATGTTCTTACATATACTTTGAATATACATCCCTACATCAGTTAAAAATAAATTCTTTTACACCGGATTTGAACGACTGGAAGTTTTAGTATTTTTATGTGGAATTGGAAGGGAGTTTCAGTCCTTAATAGCATTAAAATAAAAAGTTGTACTAGTCATCTCATTTACATTTGGTACTACACAATTATAATGTTTACCCCTTGTTGATTAATGATGTAAATCTCTCGCTTTCCTGAAATTGTGTCGCATATATTTAGGACTCTTATCATAAAAAAATGTTTGTATGTGATTAAGTCTAAGTTGTTGGACTCTGTTTTCAATATTAAGAATTCCAACATCTGAAAATATCGGGTAATTAATTCTGGTTCTGGGTCCCAGCTAATTAACAAATCTGACGGTTTTATTTTGCATCACTTGAAGTTTACTTCTGAGAGATTTACATACACCTTCATACCCAGATGAACAAGAGTAATCAGAGTGGCATTGAATTAGAGCCATACTAAGTGTTTTTCTTGGTGTTTCAGACAAACAATTAACTTGTCTGTACAAGAGTAATCAAAGTGGCATTGAATTAGAGCCATACTAAGTGTTTTTCTTGGTGTTTCAGACAAACAATTAGCTGTCTGTACAAGAGTAATCAAAGTGGCATTGAATTAGAGCCATACTAAGTGTTTTTCTTGGTGTTTCAGACAAACAATTAACTTGTCTGTACAAGAGTAATCAAAGTGGCATTGAATTAGAGCCATACTAAGTGTTTTTCTTGGTGTTTCAGACAAACAATTAACTTGTCTGTACAAGAGTAATCAAAGTGGCATTGAATTAGAGCCATACTAAGTGTTTTTCTTGGTGTTTCAGACAAACAATTAACTTGTCTGTACAAGAGTAATCAAAGTGGCATTGAATTAGAGCCATACTAAGTGTTTTTCTTGGTGTTTCAGACAAACAATTAACTTGTCTGTACAAGAGTAATCAAAGTGGCATTGAATTAGAGCCATACTAAGTGTTTTTCTTGGTGTTTCAGACAAACAATTAGCTGTCTGTACAAGAGTAATCAAAGTGGCATTGAATTAGAGGCAAACTAAGTGTTTTTCTTGGTGTTTCAGACAAACAATTAGATGTCTGTACAAGAGTAATCAAAGTGGCATTGAATTAGAGCCAAACTAAGTGTTTTTCTTGGTGTTTCAGACAAACAATTAGCTGTCTGTACAAGAGTAATCAAAGTGGCATTGAATTAGAGCCAAACTAAGTGTTTTTCTTGGTGTTTCAGACAAACAATTAGCTGTCTGTACAAGAGTAATCAAAGTGGCATTGAATTAGAGCCAAACTAAGTGTTTTTCTTGGTGTTTCAGACAAACAATTAGCTGTCTGTACAAAAACTTAATTACATTATTAAGGAACTGAAGCACTAACTACTGGGTGGATGATAACCTAGGGGACTAATAGTCTACCCGATGAACATAGGTATTGACCAAGTGATAGTAATAAAAACGTAGATATCTGATGAAATGATGACAGAGTGAGAGAAATATAGAATCTAACACCGGAAAAAGTGCAAGACAGGGAAATCTCCGACACCCGAGGGTAAGATTTCAATCGTTCGCTGACGAGGCTCGCCGAGTCAGCGAACGATTGAAATCATACCCGAATCTCCTCGTTTGAAATAATATGGAGTAGGCATTGCCTATATGCGAGAACGTCATTTCTGTCTGACCACATTGAGTGAAAGTTGAATATCACAAAATATGAAGTTTTTTATTGTTAAGATACTTCAGACAACCATCTATTGATTTTGACTTTTGTAATATATTACACGTCAATTTTTATCAACCTCCGAACGAAAGGATTTCAATCTCACCATTAGGCAGACCCAACTGTGTGTTGCGTGCCCATGTTGCTGTAGAGCTCTCTGTGCTCGTTATTACTCTCTTTCTATCTGAAAAGAACGAAAGTAATAAACAAAATATCACAATAAAAAAATTAAAAATTCATCACATATAACAAAAATTAATTAAATTATGTCATATTTAGGCAGAAGATCTCTTTTGAACTGCGGCTGTAAATAATTATCAATTTCTTGTATGCGTCAATAATGTAAGATAAAAAAGAATCAATATCAAATCACTATGTATGATCATAATGTTCAGATCAATTTATAATTTTAATCCTTTGAAGTTGATAAAGGTAAGAAGTGTCCGTTCCACTCCAGGAAAATGAGTTGTCATGTATTTGTGTGTTAAGTTTCGATTTTGCCTCTTTCTATTATCTTACTATTTTATTGAATTTTGTAACTATTCCAACAGTGTGATATTTTCTTNAAAAGTTTATAAGTATGTTGAACTACGTGATATAAAATTCTAAGCTGTGCACACGCGAAATCTGAGTTTTACTAGCGTTTTCAAGTTGTGTACGAATCTCCTCGTTTGAAATACTATGGAGTAGGCATTGCCTATATGCGAGCACGTCATTTCTGTCTGACCAGTGTGTATATATTTGGGTGAAAGTTGAATATCACAAAATATGAAGTTTTCTATTGTTAAGATACTTCAGACAACCATCTATTGATTTTGACTTTTGTAATATATTACACGTCAATTTTTATCAACTTCCGAACGAAAGGATTTCAATCTCACCATTAGGCAGACCCAACTGTGTGTTGCGTGCCCATGTTGCTGTAGAGCTCTTTGTGCTCGTTATTACTCTCTTTCTATCTGAAAAGAACGAAAGTAATAAACAAAATATCACAATAAAAAAATTAAAAATCCATCACATATAACAAAAATTAATTAAATTATGTCATATTTAGGCAGAAGATTTCTTTTGAACTGCGGCTGTAAATAATTATCAATTTCTTGTATGCGTCAATAATGTAAGATAAAAAAGAATCAATATCAAATCACTATGTATGATCATAATGTTCAGGTCAATTTATAATTTTAATCCTTTGAAGTTGATAAAGCTAAGAAGTGTCTGTTCCACCCCAGGACAATGAGTTGTCATGTATTTGTGTGTTAAGTTTCGATTTTGCATCTTTCTATTATCTTACTATTTTATTGAATTTTGTAACTATTCCAACAGTGTGATATTTTCTTGTTTTTCATTATTTTTAAAACACAACAATACCAAAGCAACCACCATGTAAGTTGGCGCATCTACCTCCATCTTTAATGGAAAACATGACGACAAATCGACAACTGAAGCAGCCAAGGCATATGTTATACCTACTGATTCAGTTTCAACAACAGAACAAGGAACATCAACTTGGCATTTGACAAGTACAAAGGAAACTACAACTATTGGTATGTCCATACACGCTTAAGACGAGATCTATTGGTATGCTGTTAATTATAACTGAACCAAAATATATTGACGTACTTTTTGCACAACAAGCTTCCATGATAAACATAGCATCTACATGAAAACAGGAAATATTTAATATGATAATCACGATGTCCTCGGATACCGGTATTACTAAAGAAATAATTGCTTAAGCATGTTTTATTGTCCAAAAACGTGACAATAGGATCAGATTCAAGTTTTACAACTTAGAACATCTTCTCCTCTGAATATATGTGAATGTAATAAACGGTGTGTTCGAAATATGGAGTGAGCCATCCATCCGTATATGACTGGTATGGCAGAAATCGACACCTGTAAACAAGTACCATTTTACGAGTGGGTAAGCAACTCCAAAGTTTGTACTAATACTGTTCGTTCGAACCAGCGTATGAAAATAACGCTAGAATATTCACAGAAAACAATGTCTTATGGTAACCAAAAGCAATTGTAGCAGTTGTACAAAAATGTATGCCTTCTTGACAGCAGAAATTACAATTTGCTTATTTTGATTAATTTCATATTTATTGCATCACTCAAGTTCACAGTATTTGCCAGTTAGTGGTGTTTAATTTTCTATCCATTTGTTGACTATAAATGTACCCGATTAAGGATATTCCAGAAACGCGTCGTTAATTTTCTTGGTTGAGGGTTACTATTAACAAATAAAATACTTAGCCACGGGTTAGTCAGTGGTTAAATTGAAGTCATCACTTCGAACGTGTCATGGCTGCCACCATGACGTTATCCGTTACGGAAAATATGTGCATCTTTAAAAATGACCACGGATGTTCCGTTTGTCGAAATCGCAATCCGGTCGTTTTCTCATTTAGGAGTTACCATCAGGTGTGTAACATTTGCACACGACGGGTGCCACTAGTGGAACAGGAACTGTTTACCTTTCCAAAGTTCATCTTCGGTTTTCAGTTGGATTCCTGTTCCTCAATTTTTAGTTTCCTCTGTATTGTGTAGATAATTCGGACATTGTATTGTCTGTTCTTCCATTTATGGCCTTTAATTACCCCTTTGATATCTTCAAACCTGTCTTACAATTATCTTAATGAACTATATTTACCTTGTTTCTTTCAGGTGTGAGTGTACAACCTATAGAGTGTTCCAAATGTATCTGTTCCAATTCATCAACTGTTATGAGCCAACAAGAACTCCAAGACATATTAAACGACCTTTATTCTATACTTAGTATCGATCATCGAAATACTTCGTCATTCTTGCGAACTAAAACTAGTGTGACAGACAAACGACGTCTTCTGTATCTATCGGTATAACTAGAGTTATCTTTCTTGTGTCTGTTATGTTATTTATCATATTACTGGATATTTTACCACGTAACTAATAAGCCATCTCCTTGGCAATTTTTCACACGGTTATCATTTTCGTTTTTCTTTAGAGAAAAGTACATTTTTAGATTGGCTGGTCTCATTAGATCGATTTCTTATTATTAACCCCTCTTACTATACTACCACGAACTATAACCAGATTTTTACATTTTAGTAAATATATTTAACATAGAGACCTAATGGGTAACTTTTTTAATAATGGACCAAAAATTTTGAAATTAATTGTCAGAGTTCGTATATTTCATATATTAGCAAACATCTAGAAAAAATCTTTTTGAAAACTGGATTTAAAAAAAAAAAATTCTGAAGATGTATAGAAGTCAAACAGACTATATAACATTTACAAACTTTGTATAACCACAACCATGTGATAAATAGTTATTGCAACAAAGTTTAATTTTACGGAATACGATAAATAAAAAAAGAGATAACATTGCTGATAACAGAACCGAGTATATGCCAGACCAATCTACTGTGGAATATAGCATATTATGAGTAAGCTATGTCATTCTACTTTGGATTATAACAAGAACGAGTAAGTCATGACATACTATTTTCAGACAGGATTATAAGAAGAACGAGTAAATCGTGACATACTACTCTCAGACTGGATTATAACAAGAACGAGTAAGTCGTGACATACTACTCTCAGACTGGATTATAACAAGAACGAGTAAGTCGTGACATACTACTCTCAGACTGGATTATAACAAGAACGAGTAAGTCGTGACATACTACTCTCAGATTGGATTATAACAAGAACGAGTAAGTCGTGACATACTACTCTCAGACTGGATTATAACAAGAACGAGTAAGTCGTGACATACTACTCTCAGACTGGATTATAACAAGAACGAGTAAGTCGTGACATACTACTCTCAGACTGGATTATAACAAGAACGAGTAAGTCGTGACATACTACTCTCAGACTGGATTATAACAAGAACGAGTAAGTCGTGACATACTACTCTCAGACTGGATTATAACAAGAACGAGTAAGTGGTGACAAACTACTCTCAGACTGGATTATAACAAGAACGAGTAAGTCGTGACATACTACTCTCAGACTGGATTATAACAAGAACGAGTAAGTGGTGACATACTACTCTCAGACTGGATTATAACAAGAACGAGTAAGTGGTGACATACTACTCTCAGACTGGATTATAACAAGAACGAGTAAGTCGTGACATACTACTCTCAGATTGGATTATAACAAGAACGAGTAAGTGGTGATATACTACTCTCAGACTGGATTATAACAAGAACGAGTAAGTGGTGACATACTACTCTCAGACTGGATTATAACAAGAACGAGTAAGTCGTGACATACTACTCTCAGACTGGATTATAACAAGAACGAGTAAGTCGTGACATACTACTCTCAGACTGGATTATAACAAGAACCAGTAAGTGGTGACACACTACTCTCCGACTGGATTATAACAAGAACGAGTAAGTCGTGACATACTACTCTCAGACTGAATTATAACAAGAACCAGTAAGTGGTGACATACTACTCTCCGACTGGATTATAACAAGAACGAGTAAGTCGTGACATACTACTCTCAGACTGGATTATAACAAGAACGAGTAAGTCGTGACATACTACTCTCAGACTGGATTATAACAAGAACGAAAAAGTGGTGACATACTACTCTCCGACTGGATTATAACAAGAACGAATAAATCGTGACATACTACTCTCAGACTGGATTATAACAAGAACGAGTAAGTGGTGACATACTACTCTCAGACTGGACTATGACAACAACTAGTGGCACCCGTCGTGTAACATATAATATGATTCAGAACGCACATTGAAAATATTTTCACTTATTTTATTGACAAAATGATTTTTTTTATCAACCATTCGATATGTAATCATATAAAGTAATAATTTTACTAAAGGATGTTACAATGCAGAGTACTTAAGCTCAATCTGGGAGGTGGGGGTGGACGTGGGTGGGAGGGGTGGTTTCCTGTTTTTTGTTTTAAGGGACCTTCGTGGTCGTGATCGAATGGTTGTTGGATTTTATTGTTACCTATGTAATCAGTGCCTATCACCACTATCGCTGTGAGTTCGATTCCCGCTAAGACAAAGTGTCCTCGATACAACACTTTGTGATAAAGTTTGTCAGTGACTTGCGGCAGGTCGGTGCTCTTCTCCGGGTACTCCGGTTTCCTCCACCAATAAGACTGACAGCCAGGATATAAATATAATATTGTTGAAAGTGGCGTTAAACACCATAATCCTAACAACTAACCCCCCTCAATGTTTTTAATTTAATACATAAATGTACTTTCACATCTCATTAAGCCTACATATATATAACTAGTGTGACTTTTGTTCATCCCTTACAAATTTGTATTGTGTCCTGCATAATATTATGATATATATGATGTGTAGCAATATGTATCCACAGGTACTCGAGGACAGGACATTGTATTGTATAATTCAGCTATTATTTTCAGCTTAATCATACGTGAATATGATATAATATCACCACATATCTAGACCCTTTCTATATTAAATATTCGTCTAAAAAATCCATTTAGCTAAAATTTTGATAAAGTTGGCGTACAACGTCTGACAATAATTTCCTTCGATTTAGAGACATTCACAGATCTATTGAATTTGCTAATATATGGAAATATGCAAAATCTTCAAGAAATATTAAAAAAAAATTGTTATTGTGAAACTTATGACTGACATCCCAAATAACACCCAAAGCATATGTGTCGTATGCAACAGACAGTTTTCTGACATATTTGTTCATGCCTGTTGTAGTTGTCCCGGTACCCAAATTCGGCAATTCATACAGGAAGCTTGGTGGGATATGATTATTGAACATTTTAACCTTGACTTCTATGTTGAGATAAGTCAATACGACAACAAACAAAGATACCAAGTCCTACTTGGAGAAAAACCTACTACTGACATTAATGAGCTTGACTACCAGATACTTCTAAAGTTATGTCATTGCCATCTTAATATAGCATCACCGAATATAACCGTATTGTAAACTCCTTGTCATTTCGGACTTATTTTCATAACATTCTCATGCAGTCATGAGGAAATACTTTTGACTCGTGAGTGTAGATCATCCCTTACAAATTTGTATTGTGTCCTGCATAATATTATGATATATATGATGTGTTTCTTTGTATTTATATACTGTATATATTACTATTATTAGTTATTGTAGAATTGTGTACCTTAATCACATATTTCATTGTAATCTCTGTAATGAGGAAATGAATGAATGAATTAATGAATGGTCCGCAATCTGGGGTTTTAAACTGTCGACAATATTTGTTTTAGTTTCAGTAGTAACCGGTACGTGAAGCTCGGGGGTGTCTCGTATATTAAATGTATTTGATAATATATTATGTTGTGAGATGCGTTGAATGACATTGGGAAGTAAAGTTTAAAATATTATTATGTGATTAATATATAATGACATCCGCAATGATTCCTAGAAAATAAAAAAATCCTTTCCTGGTTACAAATCATTTTTTTCCATATTGCATGATGTTATGGTTGATCTTAATGATTAGTTTTAGTACAGAAATATATACAAAACTGGTTCTCAACGAAACGAAAGGTAAGCTACGATAATTTATATTAAAATAATTAAATAAGGATCATATAATAAATAATATAAAATATATAATGTCACATTTAATTCTGCTTTATAATATTTGGGTTAGGATTAGTTGTATGGTACTTAACGCCACTTTGAACAATAGTTCAGTTATATTGTGACGGTCAGTTTTATTGCTGGAGGAAACCGGAGAAAACCACCGACCTGCTGCAAGTCATTGACAAACTTTATTACATACACATGTAATGTTGTATCGAGTGCAACTCGCCATGAGCCGGATCCGAACTCACAACTTTAGTGATGATAGATCCTGACTGGATATGTCAATCAAACTACCATGCGATCACGACAACACCACCATGCAAAAATTTGACAATGCCAAAAATAATGTTACATGTATATTCTTAAAAACTACGAATCCGAACACATGCATGCACCTCAAAATTTCTTTTATGACTGTTTAATAATAGGATGTAATAAAATACAATGAATATCGCGTCAATCTTTTTAATTTTAACGTATTGTAGAAACTCGTCGTGTGTTCTAAATTAGATATCTAAGTTTTTATTTTAATCATTCATGGCTTGAGAACAATAAATCAATAATGATGTGTAAAGGTGGTATAGCTATATTGAATTAAGGTTGTGTGCCATCAATGACCAATCAATCACAAAGATATGTTGGTCTAGTTACAGTGTTCTACAGGTGCTTGCAGCAAAATAAAAGGAGTGTGGCATTCTCAAGAAATGAGACAATTTCACGATGAATTGATTTTACTGAAATGAGC
>MJUT01011585.1:1555659-1566584 GCA_002080005.1 Gigantidas platifrons
TATCAACATCAGCGATAGTGCGGTAGTTTGACATCAACATCAGCGACAGTACGGTAGTTGGATAGCAACATCAGCGATAGTACGGTAGTTGGATAGCAACATCAGCGATAGTACGGTAGCGGGATATCAACATCACCGATAGTGCGGTAGTTGGAGATAAACATTCCACAGGTTAGTATGATATTTACCTACACCTTATACGTTTACACCAGGAAACATGTATTGCTGAAATATGTTTTGAATATTTTGAACCTTTTGGTTTTCTATTAGAACTAAGGTATTAATGATCAAAATTCAATAATCAACTGATGTAGTTTTGGGTACATTAAACCCTCGTTCATTAGAAATCGATGGGTCACTCAAGAATACCGATTCAAAAACCCTGTCATTATCCACCTGCGTAGAGATAGTTATGTTGTGTGAAAAACCAATATTGTGTTTATAACAGTTAAAGAAAAAGCATTTTAGTCCATACTATATGTATCATCTTCATGGCCAAGATTTTTAACAAGGCCGGCTATTGTTTGATTATATAAATGATTATTTTGTCCCCGTCACTTGTTGGTCAGATCAAATATTGCCCTTGTTAACACATTGTCTCACCCTCCCCTCCCCCTCCCGCCTATTTTTTTTTCTAATTGATTCAACGGAAACTGGGCCATACTGATAACATCTATGTTATTATTTTTCCAAGGATGTCTTGATTTGGATCCTAGTGGACCTATAACCGCTTTTAAGCAAGTACTATTACGGAAGTACTTCCCAGACGAAAACAACGCAACCGACAAAGACTGTATATTTGACTGTGTGGCCGAATGTTTCACAAAGACAAATTACTTTATTTATTACGTAAGTCTTATAGCTATTGTTGTCATGTGGATATCGTTCAACAACAAAACCTCTGTGAGAACTGTTAAATCTATCATTGTCATGTGGACACGGTTCTACAAAACCTCTGTGAGAACTGTTAAATATATCATTGTCATGTGGACACGGTTCTACAAAACCTCTGTGAGAACTGTTAAATCTATCATTGTCCTGTGGACACGGTTCCACAAAACCTCTGTGAGAACTGTTAAATCTATCATTGTTCTGTCGACACGGTTCCACAAAACCTCTGTAGGAATGGCTATGTCTAGACGAGTCTGAAGATACCAAAGGTGTAATCAGAATCCATACATCAAAGAAGAACATACAATGCAATTGCCGAAAGAAAGAGTACAAAAGACAAACTACGATCTACAAAACATACACATAAAACTAAAGATCGAGTAACACGAACGCCTCTAAAAAACCTGGACATCATTCCTAAAATATCTGTGGGAATTTTTATATCTATTATTGTTATCTGGACACCGTTCTACAAATCCTATGTTAGAATTGTTATATATATTATTGTCATCTGGACACCTTTCTACAAAACCTCTGTGAAAATTGGTACATTTTGTATATATATTATTGTCATCTGGACACCGTTCCACAAAACATCTGTGGGAATTGTCATATCTATTGTTGGCATCTGGACACCATTCCACAAAATCTCTGCATAGACCGTTTACAAAAATGGAGGTGAATTCGGGTTCACCGGAATAGTTCCTGCCGTGCTACTCAGTGTCCAACACATGTCGTAAAAAGAGGAAATGTTCAGAAAGAGATTACGACAGTATAAACAGATTATCAGTGATATCGATACTTCGTTAGTCCATAGGGGCCGTCGTGGTCGTGGGCGTATGGTAGTTGGATCTACAATTACCTATGTAATCAGTGCCTATCACTACTGAAGTTGTGTGTTCGAATCCCGATCAGACGAGGTGTCTTCGATGCAACATTATGCTATAAAGTTTGTAAATGACTTGCGACAGGTCAGTGGTTTTCTCCGGGCGCTCCGGTTTCCTCCACCAATAAAACTGACCGCCATGGTATAGCTGAAATATTGTTGAAAGTAGACCATGCCCCCCTCGTTAGTCCATCAGGCGCATTTATTTGTGAGTGTGTGTGTTTACCTTTTTAAGGAGTACTTGATACCTGCATTATAAAAGCAAACATATCGAAGAGTAGTGAGATAACCTTAATTTTATAACAATATTTCATATTCATCATTTGTACATTCTTATCTTGAAATATCAAGTACATGTTTATAATTCTAGAAGAAAATATGCCAATGTGTTACCACGCCTAGAGAAACTGACGAGAATGAAAATTGCATTACAAGTTGCCAGTTTTACAATGATGTGTTCTGCTCGTCTGGGGTGGGATTGGCATTGTTTAAGATTGAACGAGGTAATTATTTGTCAAGAACATGTAATGTTATGTATTCATATCACATATCATCCACAATATGACCAAACTTTAGAACTCACAACTGTAGTGCTAATAGGCACTAACAACCTGTGTAATCAGTGCCTATCAGTTGTGAGCTCAAATCCCGTTCATGGCGAGGTGTGCTCGATACAACATTATGTGATAAAGTTTGTCAGTGACAGGTCGGTGGTTTTCTCCGGGTACTCATGTTGCCTTGATTGCAAAGCACTTTTTAAACAACTGGTATTTCTATAATGGTTGGTCTATCCCATTGAACTTGAAACAAAAGGCATGACAGATATAGTTAGGCATGCTTTATACCCTAGAAAATTAAAGTGCCAATCGGTTAAAAATGACGCTTTTATGAAAAGAGAGAGATGAGTTCAATTTTCCATTTATATGTAGCAACATTCCAGTAGTACGTACATATATCTCTCCTTTTACTGGATGTTCCAGAGTGTCGTATCTTGATTTCCGTGATAGAAGATGCTGCAAACTCAGAAGCTACATAGATTCTAAGATAAGATTTGTTCGACCTTAATTTGTACTTAAGCAAATATAACATTAATATAAAACAAAATTTTATTAAATTAAGTCTAAAAACAGACTAAAATAGAAGAAATATTAACCATTGGTTTATCATTTCCAGATATCGAAACTGACATGGCAATCTTTGATAACATATCAAGTACACGCCGTTGTCTTGCTTTGAAAAATAGCACAAATGTTGTCACGGATTGTAGTTCTACATATAATTTCCGTTGTAAAGGATTAGGTGAGTGAAACCTTAGTTTTGCAGCAAAGAAAAGTTTCAAGATCAGAAGCCGCAATTAGCAAAACAACAGATAATTAATGCAATGGTCAAACGAAAATGGAGAAAAAAAACCCAGAAAAGAACGGATAAAACACCACACGGAAAATTGAAGATTAAGCAACGCGAACCTCACTGAAAACCATGGGTGAACTCAAGTGCTCCGGAAGGGTTAACATTTCCTGCTCCACCAGTGGCACTCGAATATATTACGTTCACTATTCGTAGAATGTGCATAACGCAAACACAAAGAAATTACAGGATATGTCTGCAGTTAATATTTATAATTCTGACAATTTCATCATTGACACGCAAAACAGAACACAAGCAATACTATTATTAACACACACACGCACATTTTGTATTACTGACCTCTGATGAAATACGAGTAAAACGTAGTGCCGATACAAAAATATCAAAATGTGTACAATAAATTAAAGTAAGGTTTTAGTTGATGTGTGCTAACACCTGCAAACTGGGATTTATGACTAATATAACGTCTGAATTATACATGAATACAAATGATCTACCTGTGCAATCAGTGCCTATCACCACTAAAGTTGTGAGTTCGAATTCCACTCGGACGAAGTGTACTCGATACAATGCTATGTAATAAAGTTTGTTAATAACTTGCGACAGTTCGGTGGTTTCCTCCGGACACTCCGGTTTCCTCCACAAATAAAACTAACTGCCACGATATACTTAGTAACTGAAATATTGTTGAAAGTGGCATTAATAACCATAAACCAAACCGTATAAACCAGGATTGTTTACAGTGAAATAACAACTAACTCAGTAAACACAATAGTAACACTTTATTTATTATTGTTAGGAATCAACATTTTCGTATTGTATGGGCGAGTGTTCCAATATCTTCCTTTTGACCTATACGCCCTATGTCAATTTCAATGAAACAAATTACATGCCTAGCTTCAGAGATGAAATGTAAGAAAATAGTTGGTATCTTAACAACCTTTTTATATTAGCGCTAACTTGTTAATTCATGTAACTTAATATATATTTTAAAGGTTCAGTCTATGACTCTAATTGGACGAAAGCTGTGAGTACGTGCATAAACAGGAAAAGTAAACTACCCTTAAAATCGAATCAAAGTAATATCGTCTCGTGGTTGGGGTATTTTAGTGTTAGACAGTTATTAAATGGTATGAACATTTGTAATATGTATATATCAAATAGCAGTATATATATATATTTATTCAGAGCTACCCCTTTACAACGTGGGCATCTGCTGACGGTTGACTTGCAACTGCGTCTAACATTTATCATACAAACAAAAATGTACTATACAAACATTTTAAGTAAAAAAATACATATGACATGCAATATAAATGATATATAATAAAGTTCATAAAATATGTTCCAACGAAGCATCTTTAAGATTTTCATTTCAACTAAGAGCTTAATAAAACTTATTCAGTGCATAAAAAGACAATACTTTATCACAATGGGCAGCGATGTTTGAAATATTGTATCTAGAAATTATCGTTATTATACAATGGAAAACATAATTATCTCTTATATATCTCATGTTGCTGTTCTGGTTTTGGTAATCAAAACGTAGACATCCAATTTAGTGCACACGACGCGTTTCTGGAATAACCTTCATCAGGTACGCTTCTGGAATAACATTCATCAGGTACGTTTCTGGAGTAACCTTCATCAGGTACGTTTCTGGAGTAACCTTCATCAGGTACGTTTCTGGAGTAACCTCTATCAGGTACGTTTCTGGAATAACCTTCATCAGGTACGTTTATGGAGTAACCTTCATCAGGTACGTTTCTGGAGTAACCTTCATCAGGTACGTTTCTGGAGTAACCTTCATCAGGTACGTTTCTGGAGTAACCTTCATCAGGTACGTTTCTGGAGTAACCTTCATCAGGTACGTTTCTGGAATAACCTTCATCAGGTACGTTTCTGGAGTAACCTTCATCAGGTACGTTTCTGGAATAACCTTCATCAGGTACGTTTCTAGAGTAACCTTCATTAGGTACGTTTCTGGAGTAACCTTCATCAGGTACGTTTCTGGAATAACCTTCATCATGTACGTTTCTGGAGTAACCTTCATCAGGTACGTTTCTGGAGTAACCTTCATCAGGTACGTTTCTGGAGTAACCTTCATCAGGTACGCTCAATAGCAAAATATTGGAAAGCCAAACAATATAAGGGTGTTTGAGAGCACCAATGCCGAAGGGTATAAACAGGATAGCCAAAATCGGTTAAGGTCACCTATACCTAAGTGAGGAGAACCTTAGTTTTGATAATAATTGCATTATTTACTGTTCTTGTGGCGACATGTATTTCGCTTGTATGCACACCCCGCACAAACCCCGTTACGTAACTCTAGATGTCCATGAAATCGTCTATGCAAGTATTATTTCTTTTTAGTAATATTAAAATTCTATATGCATGTGTAAAGATCGTGTAACGTATCGCGAGATGTCTCGGGCAATATTGATTTCTGTGTCGCATGGTTGAACTAAGGACACAACACGCTTCCAACGATAATAATCATAATACACAAATTCACAGACAAGTGAGTTACAATTTATCAATGTACTAATAAATAAATTGACCAGGTTGAATATCAACTTGAGATTGATCTGTTTATTCGAGAATATCCTGTAGTAGTTTGAGTTCGAATCCCGATTAGGTGAGATACATTCGATATAGCATTATGTGATAAGGTTTGTCAGTGACTTTTGGCAGGTCGGTGGTTTTCTACGGGTACTCCGGTTTCCTCCACCAAAAAAACTTACAGCCATGATATAGCTGAAATATTGTTGAAAGTGGCGTTAAACACCATAACGCTAACCTTTCAGTAGTTGTATAAATTAATATCATAGTTTTGATTCTATTTCATTTTCAGAGAGTAGCCACAGTCTCTGTACTGCTGTGTCATTGTCACGTGATTCCTATAAGTATGAAAATAGAAACTGCTCAGAACGGTTACCTTTTCTGTGTCAGTCAACAGGTAATAACTGATTTCAAAATATGGGTACCACAGTGGTATTGATGTTTATTGTGCAAATACAAAATACAAATCAGCTAAATATATTGTTTTAGTAGGTTTGGGCAAATAAAACTAGCTCAACTCCGCCCATTTTGTTTGAAGTGTTTATACCAAGCAAGGAAGTGGTCATGTATATGTGTGCTAGGGGTATCTATTTATCCTCTACGTTTTTAGGTCAAAATTTGGAACTGTTCTGCTAGTGTAGTATTTTTTGCTTTCATTCTATTTTCCAGAATCAGGTTTGACTACGTTGACAGATACGGCGACTCCAGTTACTATTGACAAAAACAGTAAACCAGGTATATTGGGGAACATTAAAGATAAAACGTTAATGAAATAACGAGTGTATATGGACCAGACACACAAACAGGGGTGTTGCAGCCGGGGTAAGGGGGAGACTACTTTTTAGGGCAACAATTGGAGAATAAGCTGAATTTGCTAGCATGGAAGCAAAATAAATTATTGTCCAATCAGAAAATGGTATAATAAGGGTATAATTCTTTTTTTTTCTTTTTGTTTGATAGTTTTGAAAACTTGTCCCTCCACCCCCACCGAATACCCCCTCCTCATCTCGCGATTTCCAAACCACATCGAAAACGTGTTCTCCTTACTTTTCAGTCCACTCCTAACCACCCCCCTTCCCTCTACACACACACACACACACACACACACACACACACACACACACACACACAGTGTTTGGTCCAATCCTACTCCTCTGCTAAACATATCTTGTCAATAATGATTAATGGTTAAGATGAAAAATAACAATGAATGTAGAATTTAATTTCTAGGATAATAACTCACTTTATTTTATGTGTAGCAGATAATTCGAACTCTTTCAGAGGAATGTTCTATATATTGAAGATAGTGTGTCTCATGATGAGACATGCTATTCGGAAAACTTGTTTGGTGTTTTTGTTGTTATAGTAATATGTGTTTTACCTATATAATAGGTGCTATCGTGGTCATGATTGTTTGGTAGTTGGATTTACAACTATCTGTGCAATCAGTGCTCTGGTTTCTGCCAGTAATAAAACTGACCGCCACGATATAACTAAAATATCGCTGAAAGTGGCGTTAAACACCATAACCCTTATATAATAATGAAATACTAATAATCTGATTGATTGATTTGATTAGTACCACTTGGAACTCTAAATGTAGGGTTCATTGTTGCGGTCAATTTTATTGGCGGCGGAAACCAGAGTACCCTGCGAACACCACCGACCTTCCGCAAGTCACTGACAAACTGGGGTAGGGGCAGATTTTGTACCTCTTGTATTATGGTATTGTACATTTTGTAAGTTTATGCTAATTATGTTTATGTTTTTATTTTTTTTTATTATTTATCTATTTTATTTTATTTATTTATTTATTTATTTTTTTTGCAGTAGTGATTGTAACTGTAATTGTCATATTACTGGTGTTATGTATTGTGGTGATGATAGTTTATTGTCTTATTAAGGTAACTATATTAAATAACAAATATTCATAACCCCCTTTTAGTTCTGTGTTATTTTATTCCATAATATTTGTATTTAGTGAATTTATGACAATCTATTTCATGAGTATTTACAAAACTCACCGCCATATTATTACAAAACGGCGTTGTCGCTATACACAACGGGTTTCGTGAGTGGAACACTAGATAATATTTTCGAAACACTTAATTGTATGTCGATTTTTAATTTCACTTTCTACAAACGAGAAAGCTTATGTGAATGACAACTTTCGTTTAAGTCTTCGTGTGTATATGCGATGCATTCAATGTATCTAGTCACATAGGGAAAGATTCCGACTGGTTACCTTAACGCCACTTTCAACAATATTTCAGTTATATCGTGGCGGTCAGTTTTATTGGTGAAGGAAACCGGAGAAAACCACCGACCTGCCGCAAGTCACTGATAAATTTTATCACATAATGTTGCATCGAGTACACTGAAGGTTGCGAATGTATATTGGAACAATTCTGTATGCAGTGGGAATACTGTAGAACTGTTTGAAGAAACCAAAGGAGTAATCAGAAGCCGTAAGTCGAAGGACAAACAATATGTCCAATGGCCAAAAGGAAAATTTATATGGTTGGCAAATTTATCATTACAATCGAACCATAATATATTTTCGTGTATGTTATTAACCAAAGGTTATCAGATAATCCAATGTATCAACTGAAAAATCTCAAGTACTTGAGTAGGAGATCGTAATTATGCAATGACAATAATAGTACAATGAAGTCACTTTGTATTATATTTGATTTCAGAAGATCAAGCAACGATTCGCAAATAGCACACCATAAACCAACACCCTGCCCCATTAGCACGTGTCGATGATCATCAACAAGCTGATGGTGGGGGTTATGTAGAAGCCTGTGATCAGCATCACGATATTGTTGGCATGGAAGAATTATATCATGATGTATATGAAGACGTCCAAATAGAACAAATTGGTGAACATTGACAATAGCATGTTGTGGCCATAGTGTTTATGGCTTCAATATTCTTCAGTTGTTTTGTACAGATATATCATGAACATTGACAATAGACGTTACGCACAATATTGCGTCAATGAAGAACAATCTTATATATTTCTCTGAATATGAAGATCCTATTTAAATATGTTGACACAAAGCATGCAAATTTTGTATTTTAAACTTGTATGAACCAACTCCGCCTACCAATTGATAGAATTTGATCATACTTATCCTAAATATATAATAAAATGACATGAAATATAACTAAAACGTCAAATTGTGCGTGTAAGACGTAACAAACTATATGCATTTTACTTAAACAAAATACAGGTGCGCTCTTGCAGAACGCGTGAAACACGCGAAATTTTGCATGACAATTTTATGTCATATTTTCTTCATGATATCATATGGAAAAATACGCCGTGTTGAAGGAAAAGAGGATATTTTCGAAAATTCCGAATTGATTTGCTTCTGTAAGATTCTAGTGAGTGGTAACATTCTTCAAGTTAGACTTATAATAATTACAAAATGAGAAAGCATTCGATTCGGATATTTTACCACATAAAAGTTCAGACACTCGTGTCAAAAATATACAATTTTCAAAGCTTTGGACCAACGCATAAAAGCGCCTCGTCTGTTTTCGGATGTGTTGCAAAAATGTCCAACGTCGAGGTTTTACGATTCCAAGTGACGAAACAGCCATAGTAAGACGTCATATTGTAAGATAAATATTTAAATTGTGAAAAACTGTGGTTAATTATAAAAGTACCTATACTGAATGAGACACAGAGCACAGTTTTAAAAAAATGTATCTACTCTTAAAACGTCTCTTGGAGCAAAGCCGAATGTCATGCAATTTTGTCCACTAAACAATTGCTACGTTGTTAACGTTATACAACCCTTATACGTACGTTCAACTTATGTTCAACTGCTTTATACACATGATAAAAGTGTTGGTTCACATAAAAGCTACTACATATGACGTACGACTTTTCTCTTATTAGAGATTCCCTTCATCTTGTTCAAAGCTCTTAATTTAGCCTTATTACACCTTTTTTTATTGAAACTTATTCCCTGAAAAACTGTCGCATGTTAATCTGCCACGATCTATTTCATTTACAAGTGCTGAATAACAAGGAGATAAAATTACTGTTCCGGAAGTGTTGGATCTTCAGTCTTTAGATACATGTATTTAATAGATAAAAGAAATGTTATCATAAAAGCTACACCTTGATTATTGTCATACTACCCTCTCGCGAAGCGATGAACATTAACATTAAGACTAATTGTCTGTCGGTTCGCTCGTTCGTTCGTTCGTTCGTTCGTTTATTCGGTCCTTCGATTGTATCAATAAAAACCGGAAAACCAAAATAATAGATAGTAACAGGGACACACGTGTACACACAAATAGAAACAGACAGACAAATTGATACAAATATCTTGAGCTGAATAAAACGGATTTAAGCGATGTTGCTTTTGATAGCCGAATTTTCGTGCTTAAAACGTCGAAATTTGACGTTACCATATAAGACGCATTATCGTGCGTAACGTCAATAGCATGTTGAGGCCATAGTGCTTATGGATTCAATATTCTTCAGTTGTTTTGTACAGATATATCATGAAAATGTTTGTATTTCATGGTAAATTAATTTGGAACTAAACAAAAATAACTCTTAAAGCTCAAACACTTTTTGTACAATAATACCCCCACCAAAGCTATTCATAAAACTGGCCTCCCAAATCAGATACCGGCCACTTTTTACGCCTTATGATTCTATTCATTACTGGTTTTATTAACCATGACCCTTTAAACGGTCAAGGTAAATGAGTGTTCGACTTCTGTTCTGTTTTATTTATATCGTCTTCTATACCTAATATTTATTATAGACGATATAAATAAACAGACCATAGTCGAACAACCCTTTACGGTGGCCGTTTAAAGAATCATGGTTAATAAAACCAGTAATGATTAAATTCAACATGCGTAAAAAGTTCCCGGTAGCTAATTTTGGTATCCAGCTTGTGCTTGTCCGACCGCGATTAAATTATGTCGGGGCTCTCTAATTTGACCTCGAACCTATTCATTACTATCAAGGTGTATTCGAGTGGGATATCACGTACACAACACATGTACTTGATTGTTTACATTATTTGCATCGACTCAGTAGCAATAGTTCGACTTCAAAGAGATTATATTTACGACGCAATAATCCATTTTAACCCAGCTTTTTTTCCGTATAAGATATCATTTGTGGATAGGCAACTAACGAAGAATAAGTTTCAAAAATTAATTGCTTGTAGATTTTTAA
>MJUT01011585.1:1581234-1600057 GCA_002080005.1 Gigantidas platifrons
CTCCACACACACACACACACACACACACACACACAGTGTTTGGTCCAATCCTACTCCTCTGCCAAACATATCTTGTCAATAATGATTAATGGTTAAGATGAAAAATAACAATGAATGTAGAATTTAATATCTAGGATAATAACTCACTTTATTTTATGTGTAGCAGATAATTCGAACTCTTTCAGAGGAATGTTCTTTATATTGAAGATAGTATGTCTCATGATGAGACATGCTATTCGGAAAACTTGTTTGGTGTTTTTGTTGTTATAGTAATATGTGTTTTACCTATATAATAGGTGCTATCGTGGTCATAATTGTTTGGTAGTTGGATTTACAACTATCTGTGCAATCAGTGCTCTGGTTTCCGCCAGCAATAATTTGACCGCCACGATATAACTAAAATATCGTTGAAAGTGGCGTTAAACACCATAACCCTTATATATTAATAAAATACTAATAATCTGATTGATTGACTTGATTAGTACCACTTGGAACTCTAAATGGAATAAGTCAAACAAAACATGGGGAATTAATTCTGATCAATTTGTTTGTTTTCAGTTTGTGTGCGTCCATTGACATAAACAGCATTGTCTTTCAATTTCTGATAGCTTTAGTACCACATAGATATCTAAGTTTAACTTGACAAATGTCATCAACAAAAACGCCCACTATTATAGGAAGAAAAACGAATCCCGTTGTAGTAGTTAGGAGCAAGTGAAAACTACATCTTTTTTGTATTGCGCCTTGTTGAAGTGATTATTAAACATGATGTAGGGTTCATTGTTGCAGTAAATTTTATTGGCGGCGGAAACCAGAGTACCCTGCGAAAACCACCGACCTTCCGCAAGTCACTGACAAACTGGGGGTAGGGGCAGATTTTGTACCTCTTGTATTATGGTATTGTATATTTTGTAAGTTTATGCTAATTATGTTTATGTTTTTATTTTTTTTTATTATTTATCTATTTTATTTTGTTTATTTTTTATTTAATTTTTTTGCAGTAGTGATTATAACTGTAAATGTCATATTACTGGTGTTATGTATTGTGGTGATGATAGCTTATTGTCGTATTAAGGTAACTATATTAAATAACAAATATTCATAACCCCCTTTTAGTTCTGTGTTATTTTATTCCATAATATTTGTATTTAGTGAATTTATGAAAATTTATTTCATGAATATTTACAAAACTCACCACCATATTATTACAAAACGGCGTTGTCGCAATACACAACGGGTTTCGTGAGTGGAACACTAGATAATATTTTCGAAACACTTAATTGTATGTCGATTTTTAATTTCACTTTCTACAAACGTGAAAGCTTATGAATGACACCCTTCGTTTAAGTCTTCGTGTGTATATATGATGCATTCAATGTATCTAGTCACATAAGGAAAGGTTCCGAAGTGTTATTTTAACGCCAATATCAACAATATTTCAGTTATATCGGCGGTCAGTTTTATTGGTGAAGGAAACCGGAGAAAACCACCGTCCTGCCGCAAGTCACTGATAAATTTTATCACATAATGTTGCATCGAGTACACTGAAGGTTCCGAATGTATATTGGAACAATTCTGTATGCAGTGGGAATACTGTAGAACTGTTTGAAGAAACCAAAGGAGTAATCAGAAGCCGTAAATCGAAGGACAAACAATATGTCCAATGGCCAAAAGGAAAATTTATATGGTTGGCAAATTCATCATTACAATCGAACCATAATATCTTTTCGTGTATGTTATTAACCAAAGGTTATCAGATAATCCAATGTATAAACTGAAAAATCTCAAGTACTCGAGTAGGAGATCGTAATTATGCAATGACAATAATAGTGCAATGAAGTCACTTTGTATTATATTTGATTTCAGAAGATCAAGCAAACGATTTGCAAACGTTCATCCAAAAAGCACACCATAAACCAATACCCTGCACCAGTAGCACGTGTCGATGATCATCAACAAGCTGATGGTCGGGGTTATGTAGAAGCCTGGGATCAGCATCACGATATTGTTGGCATGGAAGAATTATATCATGATGTATATGAAGACGTCCAAATAGAACAAATTGGTGAACATTGACAATAGCATGTTGTGGCCATAGTGTTTATGGCTTCAATATTCTTTAGTTGTTTTGTACAGATATATCATGAACATTGACAATAAGCGTTACGCACAATATTGCGTCAATGAAGAACAATCTTATATATTTCTCTGAATATGAAGATCCTATTTAAATATGTTGACACAAAGAATGCAAATTTTGTATTTTAAACTTGTATGAACCAACTCCGCCTACCAATTGATAGAATTTGATCATACTTATCCTAAATATATAATAAAATGACATGAAATATAACTAAAACGTCAAATTGTGCGTGTAAGACGTAACAAACTAACAAAAGAAGGCGCATGCTCGACTTGTTCGGACGTTTAATTTTCTGTGATCTTGTGAATCTTAGAAAAATGCCTAAAAAACATTAATTATCTAACAGGAGGTTGTGGGCCAATATGACATTATCATAACATTTGTATATGTAGTGGAAAACCAGCGGAATATATGATTTGAATATATGTGTTAGATATTATTCTAGAGAAAATCTGATCCATTCAAACGTGTGAGAAGTATTCACATTTATATACCCATGTATATGCTACTTACCTGTCTTCTTATGAACCTGTGTACCTGTCACCTGTGACGCTTGAATGTAAACAAACCAACTGTCAACGGTCAACTTTATCATAGACAATCTACTCTCTGTGTTCCGTATGTCTCAAAAGAAAAAAATTCAATACACTTCCACACCAGTTGTTAATAGAAAACGACGTGAAAGTAAACCTACACCTCCAGAACGAGAATTCTCCAAACGTACAAACATAATGGACTCCCCAGATAATTCTCAGCATCAGGACCTGTCCTTTATTCAAGACAATCGGCCACCGCTACAGCAGTCTACTTCTCCATCCCAGTTTTCATCACACCAGCCCAACCCCGTTAATTGTAGTCTTTCCCAAGATGATGTATGCAAAATAGCCGGTAAACTTAAAGAAATGTTACGCAGTGAAAATGATTACACAATAAAAAGTACTATAGACCACTATAAAGGCGAAATATTTAGACTTAATTCCGAAAATGAGAAATTACGTGAAGATCTGGACGCTCTTGAACAATACGGCAGGCGTGAACTAATGCGCATTAATGGAATTCCGGACGGAGGTCAAGAAGAAACAACGGCCAATACAACTAAGCTAGTCACTGATCTAGTTAAGTCTATAGATCCCGATCTTAATGAGTCTGATATCATACGATCGCATAGAATTGGGAATCCAGTCAGGGTTGGCGAGCACGGACGTGCTTTACCACCGCGCCAAATTATTGTCCGTCTCAAAGATTCTAACGTGAAAATGCGCATACTAAAATGTAGAAAGAACTTGAAGGATAAACCAGAATATCATTCAGTTAACAGAAATGAGGATCTCACGAAAATTCGTAATGGCATAGCATACCGGGCGCGACAACTTAAAAAACTCAAATTGGTTACGGATACATGGACTATTGACGGGAAATTTTTTGTGAAAGTTCGGGACCGGGTCGTATTAGTCAACAATGTAACAGCGCTAAATAAACTAGCTAGTGAGATTGGTAGGGATGCTGTAAAAGTTATCAATGACATCAATACTAAATCATTGGAGCACAACATACCTAGATCGACACAGGGGCCTACTCGAATCAAAGAACATCCGCAATCGTATGCATCGGCCGTCACACCAAACCATGCTAAATCACATTATTGATTGTACTTTATTAAAGCACAATAAACTGTTTGATCTGCAATAAACTGTTCACTAGTTGTAATTGTCATTTTCTCGTATTGTGTATAAATTAATTCCATCCATATTCCTGGTTACAACCCATATGTGTTTTTTTTTTATGTGTATCCAATGATTTGTATAGTATAATACAAATCCTTGGTGTATCTAGTTGGCCACATATAAATGTAGAAATGGTATAGTCCAAAGGCTTTCAAACTAAATTCAGTAATCATTTTTTGTGTTACCAAGGTCTATTCATTATTGGAATATTGTACCGTAAGATAATACACACAACCCGTAGTAAATTGCAATCCAGGTCACGGTTTTTCATTGATTGTAGTGACCAATCACATAATTTGTGAAAGTGACGCAATTTGTGTTTATTTTATTTTTCAATTCACGTGACTATGAACATCGCTACTCATGTGTAAAGTATATACAAACAGGTCCGTTTTATACTCAATTGGATTTTATTTTTATTTTTTTTATATTATCGCTATATTCATAAAAATGTACTAAAAGATACACCATATAAATTAAATTCAGTATATCACAATATATGTCAAGGTCCTCTATTATAGCTACATGTATGACCAATCGCATGATCATTGAATGGTTGGTGAAAGTGGCGTCTTGTATGTTCGTTTTTACCTGTATCATGCAAAATTGCTATTACTATATTTGATACAATCACCATTCGTTATCCAACCACAAGCGATTTATTTTTATCATAATGTGTTGATATTCATGCCATACCATGTAGAAATGTTATTGCCAGTCTACATTTTTTTTTTTTATTATTATTCACTTCTAGTATACAGTAATACTACATACAAATAGTAGTAAACTCCAAACCAAGTCAAGGTCTTTCATTGATTACAACGACCAATCAAACAATCCTAAATGTACGGTGTACTCATTTGATTCATTACGTTCTTACACATGTCATGTGATTTCTTAAGTATTATCGATGTTATTCTATTGTTCTCGCACACGACTTTAATTCGGTATCATTTTAATTTCTCTATTGTCGAATTTAACTATGATGAGTACAGTACATTTGTAATAGTACAACAGAAAAGCGATCATTTTGTCTCTGTGTCTGTCTAGTTGATTTAGATATAGTAACAACTCTCTCCGAAATTTAATTACAATCATCGATACTACTCTTTACTCTTCATCTTGAAATAGTACACACATAACCTGTAAGGTCGTATATATGAAATAGGATTTCATATGCATTTATTTTTCTCATTCGTTAGTTTTCTTTATTATTATTATGTAGATGTTTTGTATGTGTCTAGATAATTTTGTTTCCATTATACTTCGCCTCCATTTTATTCTCCTTTATGTTTATTTTGCCAATGTACATATTGTATTTGTTTATTTTTAATGTATATTTGTTTACAATTCATTTTTTATTTTTTTGTTCTACAAAAAAGATTGAAAAGGGTGAAACTCCTAGTAAAGTAAAGTCTCATACTAGGACCTCATTATTATTTGTCGCTTGCAAAAACTTAACTAATTTAAAACAGTGTTTAGGCCACTCTCATCATTTTCTTCAAGATCAATCTGGTGTAACTTAAAATTGACAAATGACGATTGGAATTGATCAGAATAGAATGAGAGTAGGCCTCTACAAACCAAACCGACAACAATCCAAATGTTATTTAAATCAATACGAAGGCTTATGTATTGGGTTGATTATAAATACCAGAAACAAGAAGCATGCAGTTTTAGCCGCCGTATTAATAAGTTGTCTGACTGAATTTAAAGTAGAAAATAACCTCATTGCCTCTACGTTTAAGGTAGATGATTTTCCCAAACAAAATACAAATGTACTTTCTTATATCATTAATGAAATTCGATTTTGTTTTCATCAGTTTTCAAATATTTTCTTTCAAGCTGTAATTGTTTTCCTCCTAATAATTGCCGGGGTAGAAACTAACCCAGGTCCAAATCCACCCACTGATTCGATTACTGATGTGCAGTCTAGCATGACTGATTTGTCAATCACTTCTAGTATTAGTGCGATGTTTTCCTCCTCGATCTCATTTCTTCATCTAAACATTCAAAGCTTAGTCCCAAAACTAGACCTTATTTCAGCAGAATACGCTGATTTTGACATACTATCTTTTTCAGAATCATGGTTAAACCGTAGTCATACGGATGAGTCATTAAAACTATTGAATTATCAAACTCCATTTCGAAAAGATAGGGGTCCTAACAAATCGGGGGGTGGGGTTATTTTGTATGTAAAGGATAATATAACTGTAAGCAGACGTGACGATCTTGATTTCGATGATCTTGAAGGCATTTGGGTTCAAATAAAAATAAATGGCAAAAAGGTCTTATTTGGAATTTTTTATATCCCCCCTAAAAGTACCCAAGCAATATGGGGAAAATTGGAATCCTCAATAGAAATGGCTATAAATGATACTGCTATTGATGATGTCATTATAACGGGTGATTTTAACGACAATCAACTGGACTACTCACGCACTAAAATTAGCTCCCTTTTAACTAAATTTAGTCTTTTACAAATGATTGACGAACCGACACATTTCACTGAGCGCTCATCATCATTAATTGATCTTATATTGACAAATAATGTTAATAGGTTGATATACACTGGAGTAGGACCTGCACTCACCGACCAAATACGATATCATTGTCCTGTAATAGGGTTCATAAATTATCCTAAGACCCCGACGAAACCGTTTAAACGTAAAATATGGTTGTATGAACATGCAGATTATGAAAAGCTAAGACAGAATTTGTTCAACGTAAACTGGGACTCACTTTTTCTTACTGATGATATAGAATTGATAACAAACGATATTACTAATGCTATTTTAAGCGCCGCCGAATCTTCTATCCCGAGTAAAATTGTTACTATCCGAAAAGGAGGGCCCAAGTGGTTATCTTGTAATATACGTAAAATGATAAGGCAGAAAAATAGAATTCACAGAAAGGCAAAACATTTGAATAACCCCATACATTGGAATAAATTCAGGAAAATCAGAAATGAAGTTACAAGTCAAGTAAGGAACGCCAAAGATAAATATAATAATGATTTAATCAAAAAAATTACAAACATGAATTCTTCCTGCAAAAACTGGTGGAACATAGTTAAACAGGTTTCTGGGATAAAAGGATCTGATATGAGTATTCCTCCAATTCTCCACAATGATAACTTAATATTTTATGATATCGAAAGAGCAAACTTATTTAATATATATTTTTCAAAACAATCCGAAATTGATGACTCTAACAGTAATATCCCTAATTTATCACAAGTTACAAACCAATTAAGTGAAATCAAATTATGTGAAAATGAAGTCGAAGATGTTCTAAACGTGATATATCCTACAAAAGCATCTGGTCCTGATTTGATTAACCCTTGACTGTTGAAGGAAGCAGCACCTTTTATTAAACACCCTCTTTGTAAATTATTCAATCTCTCTTTACGGGACGCTTCCTACCCAAGACAATGGAAAAGAGCAAATATAACGCCTGTTTTTAAGAATAATAAACACAATGACGTAAAAAATTATAGACCCATATCCCTACTAAGTGTAATTTCAAAATGTATGGAGTGTTGTGTATATAAACATATTCACAATCATCTATTGGATAACGATATTGTAACTACTTGTCAATCCAGATTCACAAAAGGGGATTCTGCAGTTAATCTAATCAATATAACAAACGATTTTGGCAAAGTCTTAGATAGTGGTAAAGAAGTTCGGGTCGTTTTCTGCGATATCAGTAAAGCATTTGATAGAGTTTGGCATAAAGGTTTAATTCACAAACTAAAACAATCAGGCATTTCAGGCAATTTACTCAAATGGTTTCAAAATGATCTCTATGGGAGGGAACAAAGGGTGGTTATTAATGGCTCAAACTCTAACTGGTTACCGATAAGGGTAGGGGTTCCTCAAGGTTCCATACTTGGCCCTCTTTTATTTATTATTTTTATAAATGATATCGTAAACGAGATCAATACTGAAATTAAACTCTTTGCTGACGACACCAATTTATATCTTATTGTTGACAACCCCAACGACACGGCTTTCCTTCTGAACCAAGATCTCAATCAAATACAACGTTGGTCTGAAAAATGGCTCGTAAAATTCAATCCGAATAAAACTGAAACTATGATTATTTCCAGTAAGAGAAACGAACCATATCACCCCCCTTTACAAATGAATGATCAAGATCTCCACGTAGTTAACTCTCACNGACGAACCGACACATTTCACTGAGCGCTCATCATCATTAATTGATCTTATATTGACAAATAATGTTAATAGGTTGATATACACTGGAGTAGGACCTGCACTCACCGACCAAATACGATATCATTGTCCTGTAATAGGGTTCATAAATTATCCTAAGACCCCGACGAAACCGTTTAAACGTAAAATATGGTTGTATGAACATGCAGATTATGAAAAGCTAAGACAGAATTTGTTCAACGTAAACTGGGACTCACTTTTTCTTACTGATGATATAGAATTGATAACAAACGATATTACTAATGCTATTTTAAGCGCCGCCGAATCTTCTATCCCGAGTAAAATTGTTACTATCCGAAAAGGAGGGCCCAAGTGGTTATCTTGTAATATACGTAAAATGATAAGGCAGAAAAATAGAATTCACAGAAAGGCAAAACATTTTAATAACCCCATACATTGGAATAAATTCAGGAAAATCAGAAATGAAGTTACAAGCCAAGTAAGGAACGCCAAAGATAAATATAATAATGATTTAATCAAAAAAAATTACAAACATGAATTCTTCCTGCAAAAACTGGTGGAACATAGTTAAACAGGTTTCTGGGATAAAAGGATCTGATATGAGTATTCCTCCAATTCTCCACAATGATAACTTAATATTTTATGATATCGAAAGAGCAAACTTATTTAATATCTATTTTTCAAAACAATCCGAAATTGATGACTCTAACAGTAATATCCCTAATTTATCACAAGTTACAAACCAATTAAGTGAAATCAAATTATGTGAAAATGAAGTCGAAGATGTTCTAAACGTGATATATCCTACAAAAGCATCTGGTCCTGATTTGATTAACCCTTGACTGTTGAAGGAAGCAGCACCTTTTATTAAACACCCTCTTTGTAAATTATTCAATCTCTCTTTACGGGACGCTTCCTACCCAAGACAATGGAAAAGAGCAAATATAACGCCTGTTTTTAAGAATAATAAACACAATGACGTAAAAAATTATAGACCCATATCCCTACTAAGTGTAATTTCAAAATGTATGGAGCGTTGTGTATATAAACATATTCACAATCATCTATTGGATAACGATATTGTAACTACTTGTCAATCCGGATTCACAAAAGGGGATTCTGCAGTTAATCTAATCAATATAACAAACGATTTTGGCAAAGTCTTAGATAGTGGTAAAGAAGTTCGGGTCGTTTTCTGCGATATCAGTAAAGCATTTGATAGAGTTTGGCATAAAGGTTTAATTCACAAACTAAAACAATCGGGCATTTCAGGCAATTTACTCAAATGGTTTCAAAATGATCTCTATGGGAGGGAACAAAGGGTGGTTATTAATGGCTCAAACTCTAACTGGTTACCGATAAGGGTAGGGGTTCCTCAATGGTTCCATACTTGGCCCTCTTTTATTTATTATTTTTATAAATGATATCGTAAACGAGATCAATACTGAAATTAAACTCTTTGCTGACGACACCAATTTATATCTTATTGTTGACAACCCCAACGACACGGCTTTCCTTCTGAACCAAGATCTCAATCAAATACAACGTTGGTCTGAAAAATGGCTCGTAAAATTCAATCCGAATAAAACTGAAACTATGATTATTTCCAGTAAGAGAAACGAACCATATCACCCCCCTTTACAAATGAATGATCAAGATCTCCACGTAGTTAACTCTCACAAACATTTAGGTGTAATAATTTCAGATAATGGCCAATGGAATGATCATATTGATTACATTGTTAAAAAAACTTATAACAGATTAAATATTATGAGAAAATCTAGAACATTCCTTGATAGATACACTTTAGAAAAAATGTATATTTCTTTTATTAGACCTTTAATGGAGTACGCTGATGTTATATGGTATAATCAAACACAAAATTTAATAAATAAATTAGATAATATTCAATTAGATGCAGCAAGAATAGTAACTGGGGGGACCAGATTAACATCACATGACAGCTTGTATGAAGAAACAAAATGGGAGAAACTAAAACATAGAAGAAATATTCACAAGCTTGTTCTCTTTCATAAAATGAATTACAATAAAACACCCCAATATTTAGCTGAATTAATTCCAAAAACTGTAGGTACTCGACATACCCATAATACTAGACAAATAAACAATATTGTTAATATAAACTGTCGAACTAGCCTTAATTCTGAATATTTTCTGCCCTCAACTGTAAAAGCATGGAATGAATTACCACTTCCCATCCGTAATTTGGAATCGCTAAATTCATTTAAATCTCTTATCAACACTAAAAACACTAAAGTTCCAGCCCATTATTATGTTGGATGTAGGTTAGGTCAGATATTACATGCGAGACTACGTATGAATTGTAGTGCCTTAAATGCACACCTCTTTATTAGAAACCTTGTTGAATCGCCAAATTGCAACTGTGGAATAACTGAAACTGTATCTCATTTCTTATTAGATTGTCCGCATCACACGACTCTAAGACAACAACTTTTCTTCTCACTTTTGGACATTCCCGAAACAATTTCACTGAATCTACTTATTTTTGGCTCAGTTAATCTAAATGATGAAGAAAACAAGGCAGTATTTAAATCAGTCCAAACCTTTATCATAAGAAGTAAAAGATTTGCACACTGACATGCTCAAATAATATGTTTCACCTTTTCAATCTTATTCAATCTTTTGTATTATTATTTTCAAGTAAATTGTGTAGTTTTCAACTACATGCTTACATACATTTTTTTTCTTCCTCTTTGTATAAATAATTCTCACAAGTTTAAAATTTAAATCAGCATGCATATATATTTGTTTGTGATATTTGTATGTTTTTCATAGGAAACAGATTTAAAAAAAGCATTTGCTTGTTTCTGAATCCTATTATAGAATTGCTATTGTTCTGTTTATATATGTCAGTTATACCAATAAATATGTTTATACTAAACTATATGCATTTTACTTAAACAAAATACAGGTGCGCTCTTGCAGAACGCGTGAAACACGCGAAATTTTGCATGACAATTTTACGTCATATTTTCTTTATGATATCATATGGAAAAATACGCCGTGTTGAAGAAAAAGAGGATATTTTCGAAAATTCCGAATTGACTTGCTTCTGTAAGATTCTAGGGAGTGGTAACATTCTTCAAGTTAGACTTATAATAATTACAAAATGAGAAAGCATTCGATTCGGATATTTTACCACATAAAAGTTCAGACACTCGTGTCAAAAATATACAATTTTCAAAGCTTTGGACCAACGCATAAAAGCGCCTCGTCTGTTTTCGGCTGTCTTGCAAAAATGTCCAACGTCGAGGTTTTACGATTCCAAGTGACGAAACAGCCATAGTAAGACGTCATATTGTAAGATAAATGTTTAAATTGTGAAAAATGGTGGTTAATTATAAAAGTACCTATACTGAACGAGACACAGAGCACAGTTTTAAAAAAATGTATCTACTCTTAAAACGTCTTTTGGAGCAAAGCCGAATGTCATGCAATTTTGTCCACTAAGCAATAGCTACGTTGTTAACGTGATACAACCCTAATACGTACGTTCAACTTATGTTCAACTGCTTTATACACATGATAAAAGTGTTGGTTCACATAAAAGCTACTACATATGACGCACGACTTTTGTATTATTAGAGATTCCCTTCATCTTGTTCAAAGCTCATAATTTAGCCTTATTACACCTTTTTTTATTGAAACTTATTCCCTGAAAAACTGTCGCATGTTAATCTGCCACGATATATTTCATTTACAAGTGCTGAATAAGAAGGAGATAAAATTACTGTTCAGGAAGTGTTGGATCTTCAGTCTTTAGATACATGTATTTAATAGATAAACGAAATGTTATCACAAAAGCTACACCTTGATTATTGTCATACTACCCTCTCGCGAAGCGATGAACATTAATATTAAGAATAATTGTCTGTCGGTTCGCTCGTTCGTTCGTTCGTTCGTTCGCTTCCGTTCGGTCGTTCGTTCGTTCGTTTATTCGGCCCTTCGATTGTATCAATAAAAACCGGAAAACCAAAATAATAGATAGCAACAGGGACACACGTGTACACACAAATAGAAACAGACAGACAAATTGATACAAATATCTTGAGCTGAATAAAACGGATTTAAGCGATGTTGCTTTTGATGTCGAAATTTGACGTTACCATATAAGACGCATTATCGTGCGTAACGTCAATAGCATGTTGGGGCCATAGTGTTTATGGCTTCAATTTTCTTCGGTTGTTTTGTACAGATATATCATGAAAATGTTTGTATTTAATGGTAGATTAATTTGGAACTAAACAAAATAACTCTTAAATCTCAAACACTTTTTGTAGAATAATACCCCCAACAAAGCTATTCATAAAACTGGCCTCCCAAATCAGATACCAGCCACTTTTTACGCCTGATGATTCTATTCATTACTGGTTTTATTAACCATGACCCTTTAATTGGTCAAGGTAAATGAGTGTTCGACTTCTGTTCTGTTTTATTTATATCGTCTTCTATACCTATTATTTATTATAGACGGTATAAATAAACAGACCATAGTCGAGCAACCCTTTACGGTGGCCGTTTAAAGAGTCATGGTTAATAAAACTAATAATGATTAAATTCAACATGCGTAAAAAGTTCCCGGTAACTAATTTTGGTATCCAGCTTGTGCCTTGTCCGACCGCGATTAAATGATGTCGGGGCTCTCTAATTTGACCTCGAACCTATTCATTACTATCAAGGTGTATTCGAGTGGGATATCACGTACACAACACATCGATGGGTTATTGCCACAACCAAGTAACAATATTTTTCTGAAATTAGGATTTTCCTTTTAGCATGCATGTGATAGCAAGCATTATTATCCCACAAAATTATAGAACGATTGATCCACCAGAAAGGTTTTTAATTGCAAAAGTATCAATCAAATAGCAAATTAAGATCAATGAGAGGAAGGCAACAAACACATATCTTAAGTTAATACATTGTGCAATTTTAAAGAAAAATATTAAATTTGTATGCAATATGCATCAATCAATTACCAGGAGATAATCTGTTTTTGAAAAAAATATATATCAAAATAATGATAGAAAGTGTTGTGTGCCATAACCTAGTATCTAATGATAATGTATTGTGGAAAACATAATAGCTGTATCTAATTATAATAAGAATGTGCCATAGCATATTATATTTAATCTATTTTTAGCTTGCTTCATCCACTATAACTACATATAAATGGTTGCAGCTGTGGAATATAATCAAGGCATGCAATGTCAAAAAACACATAAATTCTGATACGCTCTGGAGTCATGTAGACTTGTGTAAATAAAAGTTCACATTTCAGCTGAAACATAGTAACTAAAGTGTAAAATGTTATATTAAATGTTATNATCAATCTATAACTTGGGTAGCCAGAATGCAACTTGCTATTTATGGTCCGAGGTGGAGGCAAAACGTGGGGCCTGTGAAATAGCATTATGTTTGTACCTGTAACTTATGTCCCTGACAACTAACATTAAACACGTTATACTTTACTCTGATGCCTGTGCTGGTCAGAACAGAAATCAGTTTACTGCCACTGGATTAATGCATGCTGTTGTCAACCTTCCAAATATAGATATCATAGATCACAAGTTCCTTGAAAGTGGACACACACAGATGGAATGCGATAGCATGCATTCTGCAATTGAATTTGCGAAGAAAAACACAGAAATATATACTCCAAACCAGTGGACAACAGTCGTAAGAATGACCAGGCGAAAGAACCCTTATAATGTTGTACCTATACAGCATGGTGATGTGTACGACTTCAAAGAACTCTAAAAGACAACACTAAAGAACAGTAAAGTTAATTCCTGTGGGGAAAAGGTTAATTGGTTGAAAATCAAGTGGATCAGATTTTCAAAAAATTAACGAGAAAGTATATTGTTCAAGTACACGTTTGATGAGGAATTCAAAAAAATGAGGGTTATTGAGCTAGACAAAAATGGAACACCGAAAACCACTCTAGACGGACAGGAACTACCCAGAAAGTATAAGTCAAAACAAGCAATTACAGTGGCAAAGAAGAAAGATCTCCTTAATCTGTGCAAAACTAAGATTATCCCTCCCTCCAGAGTACCATGATTTTTATAAGAATCTTTCTGCTAATGCAAAAATCGTGGACAAGCTGGCGGACCCAGACATAGAGGAAGAAGATCAATACTCTGATAATGAGTAATCAATCTTGAAGGAACAAGTTTTAGCATAAACTGATAGGTTGTTTTGAATTGCAGACATTGTAAATAACGTATTATACTAACTTACAGTAGTCATTTAAAGATATGCCTGAGAAACATATTTTGTATAACAAGATACAATATTTAGGTCTTTGGTATGATTTTTTAAAACCAAAAGTGGAATTGTCAAAATCAGTTATATCTAGTTAATTGGTTATTGTAACAGGAAGAGATTTTGTTTTTCAAAATATTGAGGTGCCAAAATGGCGTATCTTGTAATACTGTTTTCTGGCTGAACATTTATATGTGAAAAAAGATCAATTGTTAATGCAAAAATTAGTTATCGCGGGTTAAATGGTTGTGGCACAAAAGAGATAACTTTTATTTTCTTTTACATAATGACAAAAAACTTGTAACTCTTGTTACGTTGATGTGGCATTTTTAAACACATTTGTAAATCACAAAACATATTTGCATAAAAGTTGTACCATCAGTTGCTTGGTTATTGCAATTGGCTTTTCAAATTAATTATTATGTTCAACTTTGACACAATCAGTTTTCATGTTTAAAATGCAATAAATCAGTAATATCACAATGTATGTATTTGAGTCTTTATCATACTGTGAACAAACAATTAATCTATGGTCTGAGGTCACCAGATGGTGTATTAATCAAATAAAACAAATCCTATTAAAAAAAAAATTATCTCCTGAAAAATGCATATTTTGTTGTTACTTGGTTGTGGCATTAACCCATCGACATGTACTTGATTGTTTACATTATTTGCATTGACTCAGTAACAATAGTTCGACTTCAAAGAGATTATATTTACGACGCAATAATCCATTTTAACCCAGCTTTTTTTCGTATAAGATATCATTTGTGGATAGGCAACTAACGAAGAATAAGTTTCAAAAATTAATTGCTTGTAGATTTTAAAATTCATTTATTAACAACGTAAGATTGCAATACAAAAAAATGCATCTTTGAGTGTAGATTTTGTTACTGGTTCGATTTATGCAATAAAATTGAAATGCACATAACCAGATTTGAGTAAAATTTTTCTATGTATAATTTCCCCCCTTGATGCAGGTCAGATGTTCCTTTAATTTTCTGTACAATACAAAGCAAAAGGAAAAAAAAACCCAAAGACATGCATATTTCATTTTATTTACAAGTTGAATTATCGTACAAGTTAGATACCGTACATTTCAAACAAAAGAACTGAGCATTATAGAATATGGAAAGCTTTTTTTTTCCGCACTCCTACACAGGAAAAGGCCTCGACGCCTTCGGCGTCTCGTCCTTCACCTGTGTACTCGTGCTGAAAAAGAAGCCTGCCAGATCCAATAAAGGACAGTTCTTTTGTTTGAAATGTACGGTATCCTATACATAGAAAACATTTAGCATGGACATTTTAAATACATACCAGAAATTTAAACATATATTCAACTTACTTCGTTGTTTTCCTAAACATATGTTCTACTATTTGTGTGAAGACAATGCCATGATTTCAGATTTTTTTGTTTTATAAACATAAATATGCAAAAATTATTTCCATTGAATGATTAGTTTATAAGTATCGACTTACTACAACAATTTGGTATTGCAAACTATCAAAAAGTACTGATAGCAATTGTTTTATCCAGATTTAAAAGACATTGTTTCTGTTTGACATAAAAAAAATAGTACTTTATGAAAGTCGAAATATAAAGAAATGCTCCATAACATATACTTAGCATTTCTAAACTAAGATTTTAATATAAATTTATATATCAGTACACAAAAAGTACATTTTAGCCTTTTCAATAAAAAAATATACAATGGAATAAGTATGTTGTTTTCACTATAGGATAATTACCATTCGACTATATTGTGATATAGCTGGAACACAATACTTTGTTTCGATGCAAGAAAATAAACTAAAATTGTTATTGTGTGGAAACATTGGTACAAGAAGCAACCCTGGTCATTTAACAGCAAGTACATAAAGCGAACAAATATGTTTTCCTATCGTAGTGCAATATAAATATTATTTTCCCTTCGCATTCAACTGGCAATTGTTCATTATAGTTTTATTTATTAACACCTAGTATACAAATACGTGTTCCTTTTACTTTTCACAATTGAATCAATATGATTTTTAATCACTACAATGAAGTTTTACTGTTGAAAACCTTTCCTTAAAACATGACAACCATGATTTTAATAACGTATGATAGATTCATACCTTGGCAATCATAGGCTTCTTTTCCGACAACATGTGAAGCCAACAACCCAAAAATAAAGCTTAGCTTGAATTTTGTGCATATTAACTTATGAAAAGAATTGGCCAAATGAAAGGAGTATTCAAAGCATGGAAATGAATATTCTACATTCTGGGCTAATTTTTCAACAATGGGTAATATTAAACTCCGCGAAATCAAACGTAGTCTCCATTTTGTCCATAGTAGGCCAAAAGAAAAAAGTATCGTGTTTTCAGTTACCCGACCCACTCCTTTTCATGGTTTCCAAGATTTTTATCATTCATCAGCTTATCAGAAACCACTATGTCATGTGGTGGTCATATTGGGTTTTGAACCTGGGCGAAGAGAGAAATGTTGTTTATGAAGACCACATATCATTCCTGCAAAGTTTCGGTATCAAACAAACAAACAAAACCTATTTGTTTTATGGTTATTATCGCCACTTTCAACAATTTTACAGTTATATCGTGGCGGTCAGTTGTACTGGTGGAGGAAACCGGAGGAAACCACCGACCTGTCGCAAGTCAATGACAAACTTTATCACATAATGTTGTACATCTCGTCCTGATTAAGACTCGAACTCACAACATCAGTGGGGATAGGCACTGATTCCATAGGTAGTTGTAAATCCTACTATCATACGATCACGCCCACGAATACTCCTTATGGTAATGGGTTCTTCATGCACATCCTTAATTATCAAATGTCTGCAATCAATTATGTACTGTTATCAAATGACATTTGTAAAGGTGTAAAACGTGTTATTATCCGAATCGTTTTCAATACAGGTCCTATACTAAAGGAAAACAAAAAGGTAGTACATGCTCCCCCAAGTTTTATTTTGGCCTATGTTTCAGGAATGCATTAAAAACAAGTTTGAGAAGGTTAAATTTGATCACCAGAATACTTCTGATGTAAACTTAGCCTGGCCAACATGGATAAATGCCATCAACGAGGCTTCTTTGGACGTTATTGTGAAATCTAGAAAGGTGATTTTTTTTTATTTTTGCGACAAGGAAATTAATAAATTAATCAAATGAAGAGATAAGTAAATCGTTTGAAAAGAATTCACGATAAAACACGGAATTATGATAGCGAAACTGGGCAATGCTTATCGAATGTGTATAAACTTCGTATGCTTAATTGGTTTTCTCCTCAGTCGGAATTCTTCAAGTTTGCAAACGGGTGACATCCCTAGGTCTATGGTCACAAAACTCCCCCCAAAAAATAATATCTACATATTATGGTTGCTGGCAACAACAATATAACAAAGACAGATATTATCATCTCTGAAGAATTTATCAATGAAATGTATATTTTGCTTAATGTCAAGTAGTGGCTGTATATAATGTCCTTGTGTCAAGTGGGCACTTTTAGTGAGAACCGGAACCTTTGAACCGTAATGGAAACGAGAGGTTGGCGCCGTAAAGTCTGATTTCCAGTATTGTTATAAATGCTGTTTTAGTGACAACCGGAACATTTGAACCGTAATGGAAACGAGAGGTTGTCGCCGTAAAGTCTGATTTCCAGTATTGTTATAAATGCAGTTTTAGTGACAACCGGAACCTTTGAACCGTAATGAAAGCGAGATGTTGGCGCCATAAAATATGATTCAATCCCATTTCTTTAGAAATGCCTGTACCAAGTCAGAGCCATTGCGGTTTCCCAGTTTTTCGGTTGTTGACTGATTTTGTCTGTTTATTGATTTATGAGTTTTGAATTTCCCTTTGGAAGATTTCTCTGTGTTCGGTAATTTTGGTATTACCCTTATTTACTGATGAATGTCTGCTTTGATTTAGACCAGCCAACTGGACCACGGGTACTGACGGATAGGATTATGCCAGCTTTCTTTCCAATATGCCGATTGATAACATCGGAAATAATTAATTGACGATAATATATATATATAACGTCTGAAAAAAACAGTCAACGATCAATCTTACGGGGTGTTGGATCGCTACGGTATAACGATACTATGCAAGTAATATAAAATTTATAAACGTCTAAAATGGTTTGTAAAACAACACCAAGTAGACAAAACAAAGTGATAAAGAATTAAACACTTCGTTGAATGACAAAATTTTCGTCCCACCGAGGGACTTTATATCAATGTCTATTTAAATAATATTTAGAACCAATATGGCGTCTTAATTTAAAAAAAAAGTTTTTTGACGGTTCATGTACGGGACAAAAGAACCAGAAATTGCACATATGAAATTACATAGATAAAAGGATTGAAATCCTACATATAAATTAATGAAAGTACAATAACAATAATATAAATACACAATCGGGCTACTCATTTAAATAA
>MJUT01011585.1:1625866-1645696 GCA_002080005.1 Gigantidas platifrons
AAAAACTAAACAAAAGAACAAAGAGTGCGTTCTTCCAAAATATATATTCACAACTAGATGAAATTAATGAATCAAATCCTAAATTATGTTGGAAAACAATCGATAGATAAAAAAAATGTGGAAAAACACCACAACAAAACCCAATCAAAAAAGGTCAATGGGAAAATCATTTAAAAAAATTATTAAAAGAAAATGAAATGATATCTGATTCTAAATTTGACTTTAAAACTGATACATATACCGAAAAGTTAAATTCACATATTTCTTGTAAAGAAGTGAGAAAAGCTTTAAAATCTTTAACAAATACTAAAAGTGGAGGTCTTGACCTTATTCTCAATGAATTTTTAAAATATGGTGCACAAAGCTTAATATTGCCATTGGTTACTATATAGGTAAAACACACAATACAACAACATAAGCATTTGGAGTGGACTGCAAAGTGAGTGGAGCACGTTGTCGGTGTGGTTTGGAAATAGGGGAATGGTGATGATGGAACAAGTTTTCAATACTATCAAACAAACAAAAACAAAAAAGAATTATACCCTTATTATATACCCTTATTATACCATTGTCTGATTGGACAATCATTTATTTTGCTTCCATGCTAGCACCCTTACTCCGTATCCAATACCCCTGTTTGTGTGTCAGGTTCATCTACATTCATTAAGTTTATCTTTGAAGTACCCTTATATACCTGGTTTACTGTTTTTAACATTTGTGGTTTGTGGTGTACTAGCATCGTTGTCAATAGTAACTGGAGTCGCCGTATCTGTCAACGTAGTTTTAGTCGCCGTATCTGTCAACGTAGTCAATCCTGATTCTGGAAAATAGAATGAAAGCAAAAAATACTACACTAGCAGAACAGTTCCAAATTCTGATCTAAAAATTGTAGAGGATAAATAGATACCCCTAGCACACATATACATGACCACTTCCTTGCCTGGTATAAACACTTCAAATAAAATGGGCGGAGTTGAGCTAGTTTTATGTGCCTAAACCTCCTAAAACAATATACTTTAGCTGATTTGTATTTTGTATTTGCACAATAAACATCAATACCACTGTGGTACCCATATTTTGAAATCAGTTATTACCTGTTGACTGACACATAAAAGGTAACCGTTCTGAGCAGTTTCTATTTTCATACTCATAGGAATCACGTGACAATGTCACAGCAGTACAGAGACTGTGGCTACTCTCTGAAAATGAAATAGAATCAAAACTATGATATTAATTTATACAACTACTGAAAGGTTAGCGTTATGGTGTTTAACGCCACTTTCAACAATATTTCAGCTATATCATGGCTGTAAGTTTTTTTGGTGGAGGAAACCGGAGTACCCGTAGAAAACCACCGACCTGCCACAAGTCACTGACAAACCTTATCACATAATGCGAAATCGAATGTACCTCACCTAATCGGGATTCGAACTCAAACTACTACAGGATATTCTCGAATTACCAGATCAATCTCAAGTTGATATTCAACCTGGGCAATTTATTTATTAGTACATTGATAAATTGTAACTTACTTGTCTGTGAATTTGTGTATTATGATTATTATCGTTGGAAGCGTGTTGTGTCCTTAGCTCAACCATGCGACACAGAAATCAATATTGCCCGAGACATCTCGCGATACGTTACACGATCTTTACAGATGCATATAGAATTTTACTATTAATAAAAAGAAATAATACTTGCATAGGCGATTTCATGGACATCTAGAGTTACGTAACGGGGTTTGTGCGGGGTGTGCATTCAAGCGAAATATATGTCGCCACAAGAACAGTAAATAAAGCAATTATTATCAAGACTAAGGTTCTCCTCACTCAGGAATAGGTGACCTTAACCGATTTTGGCTATCCTGTTTATACCCTTCTGCATTGGTGCTCTCAAACACCCTTATATTGTTTGGCTTTCAAATATTTCGCTATTGAGCGTACATGATGAAGGTTACTCCAGAAACGTACCTGATGAAGGTTACTCCATAAACGTACCTGATGAAGGTTACTCCAGAAACGTAACTGATGAAGGTTACTCTAGAAACGTACCTGATGAAGGTTACTCCAGAAACGTACCTGATGAAGGTTACTCCAGAAACGTACCTGATGAAGGTTACTCCAGAAACGTACCTGATGAAGGTTACCCCAGAAACGTACCTGATGAAGGTTACTCCAGAAACGTACCTGATGATGGTTATTCCAGAAGCGCGTCGTGTGCACTAAATTGGATGTCTACGTTTTTACTACCAAAACCAGAACAGCAACATGAGATATATAAGAGATAATTATGTTTTCCATTGTTTAATAACGATAATTTCTAGATACAATATTTCAAACATCGCTGCCCATTGCGATAAAGTTATTGTCTTTTTATGCACTGAATATGTTTTATTAAGCTCTTAGTTGAAATGAAAATCTTAAAGATGCTTCGTTGGAACATATTTTATGAACTTTATTATATATCATTTATATTGCATGTCATATGTATTTTTTTTACTTAAAATGTTTGTATATAGTACATTTTTGTTTGTATGATAAATGTTAGACGCACTTGCAAGTACACTGTCTGCAGATGCCCACATTGTAAAGGGGTAGCTCTGAATAAATATATATATACTGCTATTTGATATATACATATTACAAATGTTCATACCATTTAATAACTGTCTAACACTAAAATACCCCAACCACGAGACGATATTACTTGGATTCGATTTTAAGGGTAGTTTACTTTTCCTGTTTATGCACGTATTCACAGCTTTCGTCCAATTAGAGTCATAGACTGCACCTTTAAAATATATATTAAGTTATCTGAATTAACAAGTTAGCGCTAATATCAAAAGGTTGTTAAGATACCAACTATTTTCTTACATTTCATCTCTGAAGCTAGGCATGTAATTTGCTTTATTGAAAATTTACATAGGGCGTATAGGTCAAAAGGAAGATATTGGAACACTCGCCCATACAATACGAAAATGTTGATTCCTAACAATAATAAATAAATTGTTACTATTGTGTTTACTGAGTTAGTTGTTATTTCACTGTAAACAATCCAGGTTGATAGGGTTTGATTTATGGTTATTAATGCCACTTTCAACAATATTTCAGTTACTAAGTATATCGTGGCAGTTAGTTTTATTTGTGGAGGAAACCGGAGTGCCCGGAGGAAACCATCGAACTGTCGCAAGTTATTAACAAACTTTATTACATAACATTGTATCGAGTACACTTCGTCCGAGTGGAATTCGAACTCACAACTTTAGTGGTGATAGGCATTGATTGCACAGGTAGATCATTTGTATTCATGTATAATTCATGTATAATTCAGACGTTATATTAGTCATAAATCCCAGTTTGTAGGTGTTAGCACACATCAACTAAAACCTTACTTTAATTTATTGTACACATTTTGATATTTTTGTATCGGCACTACGTTTTACTCGTATTTCATCAGAGGTGAGTAATACAAAATGTGTGTGTGTGTGTGTTAATAATAGTATTGCTTGTGTTCTGTTTTGCGTGTCAATGATGAATATGATGAATTTGTCAGAATTATAAATATTAACTGCAGACATTTCCTGTAATTTCTTTGTGTTTGCGTTATGCACATTCTACGAATAGTGAACGTAATATATTCGGGTGCCACTGGTGGAGCAGCAATTGTTAACCCTTCCGGAGCACTTGAGTTCACCCATGGTTTTCAGTGAGGTTCGCGTTGTTTAATCTTCAATTTTCCGTGTGGTGTTTTGTTTTTTTTCCATTTTCGTTTGACCATTGTATTAACTATCTGTCGTTTTGCGAATTACGGCTTCTGATCTTAAAACTTGTCTTTGCTGCAAAACTAAGGTTTCCACTCACCTAATCCTTCACAACTGTAATTATATGTCGAACTACAATCCATGACAAAATTTGTGTTATTTTTCAAAGCAAGACAACGGCGTGTACTTGATATGTTATCAAAGATTGCCATGTCAGTTTCGATATCTGGAAATGATAAACCAATGGTTAATATTTCTTCTATTTTAGTCTGTTTTTAGACTTAATTCAATAAAATGTTGTTTTATATTAATGTTATATTTGCTTAAGTACAAATTAAGGTCGAACAAATCGTATCTTAGAATCTATGTAGCTTCTTTGTATGCAGAATCTTCTATCAAGGAAATCAAGATACGACACTCTGGAACATCCAGTAAAAGGAGAAATATATGTACGTGCTATTGGAATGTTGCTACATATAAATGGAAAATTGAACTCATCTCTCTCTTTTCATAAAAGCGTCATTTTTAACCGATTGGCACTTTAAATTTCTAGAGTATAAAGCATGCCTAACTATATCTGTCATGCCTTTTGTTTCAAGTTCAATGGGATAGACCAACCATTATAGATATACCAGTTGTTTAAAAAGTGCTTTGCAATCAAGGAAACATGAGTACCCGGAGAAAACCACCGACCTGTCACTGACAAACTTTATCACATAATGTTGTATCGAGCACACCTTGTCATGAACGGGATTTGAGCTCACAATTGATAGGCACTGATTACACAGGTTGTTAGTGCCTATCAGCACTAAAGTTGTGAGTTCTAAAGTTTGGTCATATTGTGGATGATATGTGATATGAATACATAACGCTACATGTTCTTAACAAATAATTACCTCGTTCAATCTTAAACAATGCCAATCCCACTCCAGACGAGCAGAACACATCATTGTAAAACTGGCAATTTGTAATGCAATTTTCTCTCTCGTTTGTTTCTCTAGGCGTGGTAACACATTGGCATATTTTCTTCTAGAATTATAAACATGTACTTGATATTTCAAGATAAGAATGTACAAATGATGAATATGAAATATTGTTATAAAATTAAGGTTATCTCACTACTCTTCGATATGTTTGCTTTTATAATGCAGGTATCAAGTACTCCTTAAAAAGGTAAACACACACACTCACAGATAAATACGCCTGATTGACTAACGAGGTGTACTTTCAACAATATTTCAGTTATATCATGGCGGTCAGTTTTATTTTTGGAGGAAACCGGAGTGCCCGGAGAAAACCACTGACCTGTCGCAAGTCATTTACAAACTTTATAACATTATGTTGCATCGAATACACCTCGTTTGAGCGAGATTCGAACACACAACTTCAGTAGTGATAGGCACTGATTACATGGGTAATTGTAGATCCAACTACCATACGCTCACGACCACGACGGCCCCTATGGACTAACGAAGTATCAATATCACTGATAATCTGTTTATACTGTCGTAATCTCTTTCTGGACATTTTCTCTCTTTACGACATTTTTTGGACACTGAGTAGCACGGCGTGTGTAACACTTTAAGCAGGAACTATTCCGGAGAACCCGAATTCACCTCCATTTTTGTAAACGGTCTATGCAGAGATTTTGTGGAACGGTGTCCAGATGACAACAATAGATATAACAATTACCAGAAAGGTTTTGTAGGACGGTGTCCAGATGACAGTAATATATATATACAAAATGTACCAATTTTCACAGAGGTTTTGTAGAAAGGTGTCCAGATGACAATAATATATATAACAATTTCCACAGACGTTTTAGGAATGATGTCCAGGTGATCCGAGTTCACCCTCGATTTTTAGAGGCGTTCGTGTTACTCGATCTTTAGTTTTATGTGTATGTTTTGTAGATCGTAGTTTGTCTTTTGTACTCTTTCTTTTGGCCATTGTATTGTCTGTTCTTCTTTGATGTCCGGATTCTGATTACCCCTTTGGTATCATCAAACTCGACATAGCCATTCCTACAGAGGTTTTGTGGAACGATGTCCACATGACAATGATAGATTTAACAGTTCTCACAGCGGTTTTGTTGAACGATATCCACATGACAACAATAGTTATAAGACTTACGTAATAAATAAAGTAATTTGTCTTTGTGAAACATTCGGCCACACAGTCAAATATACAGTCTTTGTCGGTTGCGTTGTTGTCGTCTGGGAAGTACTTCCGTAATAGTAGTTGTTTAAAAGCGGTTATAGGTCCACCAACATCCAAATCAAGACATCCTTGGGAAAATAATAACATAGATTTTATCAGTATGGCCTAGTTTCCGTTAAATAAATTAGAAAATAATAGGGGGGGGTGAAGACAATTTGTTAACAAGGGCAATATTTGATCTGACCAACAAGTGTCGGGGACAAAATAATCATTTATATAATCAAACAATAGCCGGCCTTGTTAAAAATCCTAGCCATGAAGATGTTACAAATAGTATGGACTAAAATGCTTTTTTAACTGTTATAAATACAGTATTGGTTTTTCACACAGCATAGGTATCTCTACACAGGTGGATAATGACAGAGTTTTGTGAATCGGTATTCTTGATTAACCGATCGATTTCTAATCAACGAGGGTTTAATGTACCCAAAACTACACCAGTTGATTATTGCATTTTGATACTTAATACCTTAGTTCTAATAGAAAACCAAAAAGTTCAAAATATTCAAAAAATATTTTAGCAATACATGTTTCCTGGTGTAAACGTATAAGGTGTAGGTAAATACAGTACCAACCTGTGGAAATTAATTGGGGGTCTTTATCAAGTACACGTACGTCTCCATAGTAACATATCTAAAACGTGGTTATAGACCATGATTGTATAGATAATTGTTGATATCCAACTACCGTACTAACTACCGTACTATCGCTGATGTTGATATCCAACTACTGTACTATCGCTGATGTTGATATTCAACTACTGTACTATCGCTGATGTTGATATCTAACTACTGTACTATCGTTGATGTTGATATCCAACTACCGTACTATCGCTGCTATTGTACCCAAACAACCAGTACCGGATTTAGATCAAGAGAGGTTCTAGACATCTCTACTTGTGGGACACCTCCCAATCCCCCACTCTCACGACTGCAACGATTGTTTAGAGACTGCAGTGTATTATGACATCATATGTAAGAAAAATAGTATACACTTTTACTGGAGGTTACCTAGATTTTGAGGCCCTTGACCTCAGTCTGCCAGGTCTATATAAAAATTTGGCACTGCAAAAACAATATAGCTGAGAGGCTTAAACAATACATGATTCACAAATTTTATATTAATATTTCATATTTCAATTATTTTTTAAAAGAAATATTAACATGCTCCTGTTTTTCTTTGTCGTTTTTTGTGTTATTTTATTGTTTGTATTTCTCATGTAATATTTATCTTCATGTAAAAATAAATAATGACCATAGAAATGAACCCAGTCGTTTACATTCACCCAAGAAGCAGTCCATGCCATAACATGTTGGTCTAGTTGTAGTTCTGGATTCTTATCCTGTTCTACTTCACTCTTGGAAGGGACGTCACAATGTTCTTTTATCTCGTTCCATGAAACTTAAATATATCAACATATATTATATATTAAATTAAATAAGAAGTGTTTGAAGATTCCAAAGGGCTAATCAGAATCTGTAAATCGAAGAAGAACAGATAACACAATGATCAAAAGAAAAAGGACAAAAGGACAAACAACGATCTACAGACATACACATGAAACTAAAGATCGAGTAACACAAACCTCACTAAAAACCGGGGTTAACTCAGGTGCTCCGGAACGGTTAATCTAGTTACAAACGTGGTGTTAAGTCATGAATAAGGAATTCGAAGTGCTTACGACAAGTGGAATATATCGGTTGTCATTTGTGACACAGATATTCCATAATGGTCAACCAAGTCATGGTGGCGACCGTAAAGCTTTGATGACATTTACTTAACCAAGAGGAACGATATTTAAAAGTATTTCTTTAAAAATAAATGTTATGTTAGTTCACTGAATTTGTCCTCAATGTTGTTTGTAGATTATATACTTGTACTTCCTTTTGTATTTACAAATGATCTTGAATTGTCTGTCATTGCAAGATCATGTGCATTAAATAAAAAAAATGTGCTTATAATCTTGTCATAGGAACTAAAAAGATTGGCAACACGGACCCCACCAAAACTAGGTGCTCGTGAAGGGTAGACAGTTCCAGTTGTTATAACACGTACACTGGTCGTGTGACTCATTGTCAAATCCCCTAAAAATATTGGCAGCGAAAGATGAAATAAAATGTCCACGTAATAGGGAAACGATCCATTCCCATTTGAGAAATGGATATTTCGTAATGGTCACCCAGTTTGTGATGACTACCGTAGACTATTTATAGCGATGACATCAACATTAGAGCAATGTAACCTTGTTTGAGTAGCTTTTGCGTCAGCAGTTGAGCTTTGTCCAGAAAATCACTATACTTGACACATAGCGTACGAGTTGTCAAATCTTAACTCTGGTTGCGCTGATGCTGCTGGAATATTGATATTGATGAAATGGGAAGTTGACTATTAGAAAAGTGAATTCACCACGTTTGTCGAAGAGTATTTTTTTAATCTTTTTGTCGATTTCAAGGTGAAGATCAATAAAATATGCATACAATTAGACCCTAATGTAGCCATCCAGTTAATACTTAAAGCTACAGGCCAATTGACGAATACTTTGGAGGGAACTGTTATCCCCATCATTGAAGACTTACAGTGACTTATTTTGTACAAGCGCCACCAATAACCACAGATCCAATTATTATATAGAAAATAAAATGACATCATTAACAACTTATTTGTGTGTGCTTAAAATGTTTGATGCCAAAATTTATTTATGGCACTTACAAGCGTTCTTAATTAGTGGAGTAAAGGCCTGTTTTTATATTCTCAAACTTGTTTATGGTTGAAAACAACCTGAAACATGTTTAAGATAGATAAAAAAACGCAATGGTTGAAGAACAATATTTAAGAGAAATCTTCTAGTTCATTGATTATTTTTTAACAAAGTAAAATTAATTCTTCATTTACAAATAAAACAATTCAACTTTTAAACATACTGGTAATTACAAAGGTTCGAACATATTCAACCGTGCTTCGATCCCAGTTAAGATGTTCTTTAACCATTTAACCGCATGGTTTAAACTACATCGAAAAAAACCCTCAACCATAAAACAGTTTAAAACCAGGTTAATGGTTAAAAATTAAAAAACAGGCCTCTAAAATAAATATAAAAATACTCTACATTTTAATTGAAGTTTAAATAAAATTCCGTGAAACAATATATGGTACATAGGTATTAGGTGAGATGAGCAGTCTTATCCTGATATCAATTATGATATCAGGACGAGGCTGTTCATCTCATGTGACAGCTATGTACCATGTTGTGAAATGGAACTACAAAGAACTCATCGATCACCCCTTATAAGGAAATATACAATGACGACATATAATTACCAGTAAAATCCATAGTGTATCAATGTATATTGAATTAGATGAAGAAATCAGAAGTTTCTGAAAAGAACATAACATTCTTGTGCCAACTATATACTGGCTGCATATAAATTTCCAAACCCTTCAGGCAAGTGATACAATTTCTAATATTATATGGTAATATAAAGTGTCGTGTGTATGCATGACAGGCGATAATAATAAATGCACAAATGTCAGATTCCCCAAAAGAAAACTTGGATGTAGGTTGCAAATATCTTGTATGTGGCGCGAAAACTGCGGTTTCTGATCGGAAACCCTTGTATTTCATGAAACTTCAGATAACTCATCAAGAACTGGATATTTCGTTCGCAAACCGCAATTTCCGATCGTAATGAACGATTTTCTGTTTTAAATTGTAATTTTCGTTTTCTGTACTGTGAATTTGAGTTTTATATTTCATCATTATGTCTTTGGTTTCCGGTTGGCTAAAATTGGCAAAATTCGACTCATTCACTCTAAAGGATGTGACGTAAACGATGACCTTTATTCTAAGATAAAACTCACCTGGCATGTAAAAGAAAATAGATAGAATCTACTACTGAAATAGTATAGTAGCTGGATTTACAACTACCCGTGCAATCAGTGCCTATCCCACTAAAGTTGTGAGTTCGTATATGGCGAGGTGTACTCGATACAATATTATGTGATAAAGTTTGTCAGTGACTTGAGACAAGACGGTGGTTTTCTCCGGGTACTCCGGTTTCCTCCGCCAATAAAACTGATCCCCACAATATAGAACTGACATATTGCTGAAAATGGCATTAAGCATCATAAACTAACCAAACCAATCAACTATCGAAAACAATTTTTTCTGATGAATATGATATACGTTATTAGTGCTATATACTATATAGTAATATATGCACTTTATGTACTTCTTAAATGTAACAATTGTAATTTGGAGAAGACTACATAAGTTTGTTTAACTTGTGTCTAATCCATTTTGTCTATTTAATTGACAAATAAAATATGTTTAAACTAAATCGAAGAACATCGTGTGGGGATTGGTAGATAATTGTCGACATTGAAAGAAAAAAAAAACTCATCATATCCAAAAATTTCCCTTTTATATCAAAACAAGCAAATATATCAATTCCATTTCCAAATTTGTAAACAATTTTGTTCTCATCGTATTTGACGATAACACTCTACTCACTTCATTAAAATCAATTAATTGTAAAATTGTCCCATTTCTTGAGAATGGCACTCTCCTTTTACTTTGCAAGCACTTGTAGCACATTGTAACTAGACCAACAGCTCCTTAAGATCGATTGGTCATTGATGGCACACAACCATAATTCCACAGTTATGCCACCTTTACACATCATTATTGATTTATTTGTTCTCAAACCATGAATGGTTTGGTTTGGTTTATGGTGTTTAACGCCACTTTCAACAATATTTCAGTTATATCGTAGCGGTCAATTTTACTGGTGGAGGAAATCAGAATTCTCGGAGAAATCCACAGATCTGTCTCAGGTCACATATAAACTGTATTAATGTTGTATCGAATACACATCGCCAAGAGCGGGGTTCGAACTCACAACTTTGGGGTGATATTCACTGATTACATAGGTAGTTGCAAGTCTAACTACCAGACGATCACGACCACGACGGGCCATCAAACCATGAATGATTAAAATAAAGACGTACATATCCAATTTAGAACACACGACGAGTTTCTGGATTAACCTGCATCGTCTACGTTTAAATTCAAAAGATTGACGTGGTATAGATATCTATTTATTGGTATTGCATCACCTCGTATTATTGATAAACAGTCATAAATGAAATATTGAGGTGTAATTATCATGTAGTTTTTAAGAATACAATATTATTTTCCGCAATATCAAACTTGGTTAGGGCCGTCATTTGTCGTGGTCGTATGGCAGTTGGATTTACAACCACCTAGTCAGTAGCCAAGATATAGCTGAAATATTGTTGAAAGTGGCGTTAAACACCATAACCCTAATACTTACCCAACTCTTGGTAAGTATAATTAAATGGGATATAAGATATTTTATATTATTTATTATATAATCCTTATAAATTTATTTATTTTGCATAAATTATCCTAGCTTACCTTTCTTGTCGTTGAGAATCAGTTTTGTACATATTTCTGCACTAAAACTAATCATTAATATCAACCATAACATCATGCAATAGAAAATATACAATGATTTGTAACAAGGATAGGTTTTTCTTATTTTCTAAAAATTATTGCGGATGTCATTGTATATTATCACATACTAATATATTAAAATGTACTTCCTGAAGTCATTGAGCGCATCTCTCTCAACAATAAGCTAATATATATAATTAATAATACAGACATCCCGAAGCTTCACACACCGGTTACAACTGAAACTAAAACAACAATTGTATTCAGTAAAAAAAAACAGATTGTAGACCACTCCTCTGTCATTCCTAAAAATACAGAAATGATATACTGAAAAATAGTTTTACCATGTTATATAAATCGAAGATGGATTTGTTTTTCTAACGACTGTTTAATATAGAAAAGGTCATTATGTGGTGATATTATATCAGATTAACGTACATTGTATAATTAAGCTGAAAATAATAGCTGAAGGATACGATACAATTTACCCCCGTAGTTTTGAGAAAAAATGGTGGGGGGGGGAGATATCCTGTAGTTGCATATCGCTTTGCTGCTCGCATAGAGGTTAAGAATATCAAAGAGCCTACTGGGAACTGACATGATATATGAACGAATGTCACAATAGTTATATATAAACTTACTGAGATGTGAAAGTACATTTGTGTATTAAATTAAAACTATTGAGGCGGCATAGTGGTTAGGATTATGGTGTTTAACGCCACTTTCAACAATATTTTATTTATATCGTGGTGGTCGGTTTTATTTGGAAAATAACACATGTTTAGACTACAAATATTAAATTCTTTCTGCAGTAATATCTGAGGATATAAAGATTATCATATTCAAGGTCACCTGCTTTCATATAGAAGTATGAATACTGTGTTTTTGACAGAAGTTTGTCGTGCAAAGAGTACGTCAATATATTTTCGTTCAGTTATATTAATAAACAGCATACCAACAGATCTCGTCTTAAGCGTGTATGGACATACCAATAGTTGTCAAATGCCAAGTTGATGCTCCTTGTTATGTTGTTGTTGATACTGAAGCAGTAGGTATAACATGTGTACTGGTTCGACAGTTGTCGTTTTGTTGTCTTATTTTCCAATAAAGATTGCAGAAGAAACGCATGAAATCGCATGATTGACGGATAAAAGTAAATGATAATTATTTACAGCCGCATTATAAAGGAAATCTTCTGCCTAAATAGGGTATAATTTAATTATTGTTTGTTATGTGATGGATTTTTTAATTTGTTTATTGCGATTGTTTGTTACTTTCGTTCTTTTCAGATAGAAAGAGGGTAATATTTCAAACTAGGAGATTCGTACACAACTTGAAAACGCTAGTAAAATTCAGAATTCGCGTGTGCACAACTTAGAATTTTACATCACGTAGATCAACATACTTATACACTTTTTGCTCTGCCACATATATATATATATATAAATATATATATAATAACAATAACAATAATATAAATACACAATCGGGCTACTCATTTAAATAAACCATAATTATTTAAATGAGTAGCCCGATTGTGTATTTATATTATTGTTATTGTACTTTCATTAATTTATATGTAGGATTTCAATTCTTTTATCTATGTAATTTCATATGTGCAATTTCTGGTTCTTTTGTCCCGTACATGGACCGTCAAAAACTTTTTTTTGAAATTAAGACGCCATATTGGTTCTAAATATTATTTAAATAGACATTGGTAAAGTCCCTCGGTGGGACGAAAATTTTGTCATTCAACGAAGTGTTTCATTCTTTATCACTTTGTTTTGTGTACTTGGTGTTGTTTTACAAACCATTTTAGAAGTTTATAAATTTTATTTTACTTGTATAATATCGCTATACCGTAGCGATCCAACACCCCGTAAGATTGATCGTTGGCTGGTTTTTCAGACGTTATATATATATATATATATTATCGGCAATTAATTATTTCCGATTTTATCAATCGGAATATTGGAAAGAAAGCTGGCATAATCCTATCCGTCAGTACCCGTGGTCCAGTTGGTTGGTCTAAAACAAAGCAGACACTCATCAGTAAATAATGGTAATAACAAAATTACCGAACACAGAGAAATCTTCCAAAGGGAATTTCAAAACTCATAAATCAATAAACAGACAAAATCAGTCAACAACCGGAAAACTGGAAAACCACAATGGCCCTGACTTGGTACAGGCATTTCTAAAGAAATGGTGGATTGAATCATATTTTACGGCGCCAACCTCTCGCTTTCATTACGATTCAAAGGTTCCGGTTGTCACTAAAACAGCATTTATAACAATACTGGGAATCAGACTTTACGGCGCCAACCTCTCGTTTCCAATACGGTTTAAAGGTTCCGGTTGTCACTAAAACAGCATTTATAACAATACTGGACAGTTCATCAAAAAGTACTCATCATGAATACATGATACAACTGAAAATTGCCCACTTGAAACAATGACATTATATACAGCCACTACTTGACATTCAGCAAAATATACATTTCATTGATAAATTCTTCAGAGATGATAATATCTGTCTTTGTTATATTGTTGTTGCCAGCAACCATAATATGTAGATATTATTTTTTGGGGGGAGTTTTGTGACCATAGACCTAGGGATGTCACCCGTTTGCAAACTTGAAGAATTCCGACTGAGGAGAAAACCAATTAAGCATACGAAGTTTATACACATTCGATAAGCATTGCCCAGTTTCGCTATCATAATTCCGTGTTTTATCGTGAACTCTTTTCAAACGATTTACTTATCTCTTCCTTTGATTAATTTTTTAATTTCCTTGTCTCAAAAATAAAAAAAAATCACCTTTCTAGATTTCACAATAACGTCTAAAGAAGCCTCGTTGAAGGCATTTATCCATGTTGACCAGGCTAAGTTTACATCAGAAGTATTCTGATTATCAAATTTAACCTTCTCAAACTTGTTTTTTATGCATTCCTGAAACATAGTCCAAAATAAAACTTGGGGGAGCATGTACTACCTTTTTGTTTTCCTTTAGTATAGAACTTGTATTGAAAACGATTCGGATAATAACACGTTTTACACCTTTACAAATGTCCTTTGATAACAGTACATAATTGATCGCAGACATTTGATAATTAAGGATGCGCATTAAGAACCCATTACCATAAGGAGTATTCGTGGGCGTGATCGTATGATAGTAGGATTTACAACTACCTATGGAATCAGTGCCTATCCCCACTGATGTTGTGAGTTCGAATCTTGATCAGGACGAGATGTACAACATTATGTGATAAAGTTTGTCATTGACTTGCTACAGGTCGGTGGTATCCTCCGATTTCCTCCACCAATACAACTGACCGCCACGATATAACTGTAATATTGTTGAAAGTGGCGATAATAACCATCAAACAAATAGGTTTTGTTTGTTTGTTTGATACCGAAACTTTGCAGGAATGATATGTGGTCTTCATAAACAACATTTCTCTCTTCGCCCAGGTTCAACACCCAATATGACCACCACATGACATAGTGGTTTCTGATAAGCTGATGAATGACGAAAATCTTGGAAACCATGAAAAGGAGTGGGTCGGGTAACTGAAAACACGATACTTTTTTTCTTTTGGCCTACTAAAGACAAAATGGAGACTACGTTTGATTTCGCGGAGTTTAATACTACCCATTGTTGAAAAATGAGCCCAGAATGTAGAATATTCATTTCCATGCTTTGAATACTCCTTTCATTTGGCCAATTCTTTTCATAGGTTAATATGCACAAAATTCAAGCAAAGCTTTATTTTTGGGTTGTTGGCCTCACATGTTGTCTGAAAAGACGCCTATGATTGCCAAGGTATGAATCTATCAAACGTTATTAAAATCATGGTTGTCATGTTTTAAGGAAAGGTTTTCAACAGTAAAACTTCATTGTAGTGATTAAAAATCATATTGATTCAATTGTGAAAAGTAAAAGGAACACGTATTTGTATACTAGGTGCTAATAAAAAACTATAATGAACAATTGCCAGTTGAATGCGAAGGGAAAATAATATTTATATTCCACTACGATAGGAAAACATATTTGTTCGTTTTATGTACTTGCTGTTAAATGACCAGGGTTGCTCCTTGTACCAACGTTTCCACACAATAAAAAATTTAGTTTATTTTCTTGCATCGAAACAAAGTATTGTGTTCCAGCTATATCACAATATAGTCGAATGGTAATTATCCTATAGTGAAAAAAACATACTTATTCCATTGTATATTTTTTTATTGAAAAGGCTAAAATGTACTTTTTGTGTACTAATTTATAAATTTATATTAAAATCTTAGTTTAGAAATGCTAAGTATATATTATGGAACATTTCTTTATATTTAGACTTTCATAAAGTACTATTTTTTTTTATGTCAAACAGAAACAATGTCTTTTAAATCTGGATAAAACAATTGCTATCAGTACTTTTTGATAGTTTTCAATATCAAATTGTTGTAGTAAATCGATACTTATAAACTAATCATTCAATGGAAATAATTTTTGCATATTTATGTTTATAAAACAAAAAAAATCTGAAATCATGGCATTGTCTTCACACAAATAGTAGAACATATTTTTAGGAAAACAACGAAGTAAGTTGAATATATGTGTAAATTTCTGGTATGTATTTAAAATGTCCATGCTAAAAGTTTTCTATGTATAGGATACCGTACATTTCAAACAAAAGAACTGTCCTTTATTGGATCTGGCAGGCTTCTTTTTCCGCACGAGTACACAGGTGAAGGACGAGACGCCGAAGGCGTCGAGGCCTTGACCTGTGTACGAGTGCGGAAAAAGAAGCTTTCCATATTCTATAATGTTCAGTTCTTTTGTTTGAAACGTACAGTATCTAACTTGTACGATAATTCAACTTGTAAATAAAATTAAATATGCATGTCTTTGGGTTTTTTTTTCTTTTGCTTTGTATTGTACAGAAAATTAATTTATATTTTAAAGGAACATCTGACCTGCATCAAGGGGGAAATTATACATAGAAAATTTTTACTCATATCTGGTTATGTGCATTTCAATTTTATTGCATAAATCGAACCAGTAACAATATCTACACTCAAAGATGCATTTTTTGTATTGCAATCTTACATTGTTAATAAATGAATTTAAAAATCTACAAGCAATTAATTTTTGAAACTTATTCTTCGTTAGTTGCCTATCCACAAATGATATCTTATACGGAAAAAAAGCTGGGTTAAAATGGATTATTGCGTCGTAAATACAATATCTTTGAAGTCGAACTATTGTTACTGAGTCGATGCAAATAATGTAAACAGTCAAGTACATGTGTTGTGTACGTGATATCCCACTCGAATACACCTTGATAGTAATGAATAGGTTCGAGGTCAAATTAGAGAGCCCCGACATAATTTAATCGCGGTCGGTCAAGGCACAAGCTGGATACCAAAATTAGTTACCGGGAACTTTTTACACATGTTGAATTTAATCATTACTAGTTTTATTAACCATGACTCTTTAAACGGCCACCGTAAAGGGTTGCTCGACTATGGTCTGTTTATTTATATCGTCTATAATAAATAATAGGTATAGAAGACGATATAAATAAAACAGAACAGAAGTCGAACACTCATTTACCTTGACCGTTTAAAGGGTCTTGGTTAATAAAACCAGTAATGAATAGAATCATCAGGCGTAAAAAGTGGCCGGTATCTGATTTGGGAGGCCAGTTATATGAATAACTTTGGTGGGGGTATTATTGTACAGAAAGTGTTTGAGATTTAAGAGTTATTTTTGTTTAGTTCCAAATTAATTTACCATAAAATACAAACATTTTCATGATATATATGTACAAAACAACTGAAGAATATTGAAGCCATAAACACTATGGCCCCAACATGCTATTGACGTTACGCACGATAATGCGTCTTATATGGTAACGTCAAATTTCGACGTTTTAAGAACGAAAATTCGGCTATCAAAAGCTACATCGCTTAAATCCGTTTTATTCAGCTCAAGATATTTGTATCAATTTGTCTGTCTGTTTCTATTTGTGTGTACACGTGTGTCCCTGTTGCTATCTATTATTTTGGTTTTCCGGTTTTTATTGATACAATCGAAGGGCCGAATAAACGAACGAACGAACGAACGAAAGCTAACGAACGAACGAAAGAACGAGCGAACCGACAGACAATTATTCTTAATACTGATGTTCATTGCTTCGCGAGAGGGTATTATGACAATAATCAAGGTGTAGCTTTTATGATAACATTTCTTTTATCTATTAAATACATGTATCTAAAGACTGAAGATCCAACACTTCCGTAACAGTAATTTTATCTCCTTCTTATTCAGCACTTGTAAATGAAATAGATCGTGGCAGATTAACATGCGACAGTTTTTCAGGGAATAGGTTTCAATAAAAAAGGTGTAATAAGGCTAAATTAGGAGCTTTGAACAAGATGAAGGGAATCTCTAATAATACAAAAGTCGTGCGTCATATGTAGTAGCTTTTATGTGAACCAACACTTTTATCATGTGTATAAAGCAGTTGAACATAAGTTGAACGTACGTATAAGGGTTGTATAACGTTAACAACGTAGCAATTACTTAGTGGACAAAATTGCATGACATTCGGCTTTGCTCCAAAAGACGTTTTAAGAGTAGATACATTTCTTTAAAACTGTGCTCTGTGTCTCATTCAGTATAGGTACTTTTATTATTAACCACCATTTTTCACAATTTAAACATTTATCTTACAATATGACGTCTTACTATGGCTGTTTCGTCACTTGGAATCGTAAAACCTCGACGTTGGACATTTTTGCAAGAAAGCCGAAAACAGACGAGGCGCTTTTATGCGTTGGTCCAAAGCTTTGAAAATTGTATATTTTTGACACGAGTGTCTGAACTTTTATATGGTAAAATATCCGAATCGAATGCTTTCTCATTTTGTAATTATTATAAGTCTAACTTGAAGAATGTTACCACTCCCTAGAATCTTACAGAAGCAAGTCAATTCGGAATTTTCGAAAATATCCTCTTTTTCTTCAACACGGCGTATTTTTCCATATGATATCATGAAGAAAATATGACGTAAAATTGTCATGCAAAATTTCGCGTGTTTCACGCGTTCTGCAAGAGCGCACCTGTATTTTGCTTAAGTAAAATGCATATAGTTTGTTACGTCTTACACGCACAATTTGACGTTTTAGTTATATTTCATGTCATTTTATTATATATTTAGGATAAGTGTGAACAAATTCTATCAATTGGTAGGCGGAGTTAGTTCATACAAGTTTAAAATACAAAATGTGCATGCTTTGTGTCAACATATTTAAATAGGATCTTCATATTGAGAGAAATATATAAGATTGTTCTTCATTGACGCAATATTGTGCGTAACGTCTATTGTCAATGTTCATGATATATCTGTACAAAACAACTGAAGAATATTGAAGCCATAAACACTATGGCCACAACATGCTATTGTCAATGTTCACCAATTTGTTCTATTTGGACGTCTTCATATACATCATGATATAATTCTTCCATGCCAACAATATCGTGATGCTGATCACAGGCTTCTACATAGCCCCCACCATCAGCTTGTTGATGATCATCGACACGTGCTAATGGTGCAGGGTGTTGGTTTATGGTGTGCTATGTGCGAATCGTTGCTTGATCTTCTGAAATCAAATATAATACAAAGTGACTTCATTGCACTATTATTGTCATTGCATAATTACGATCTCCTACTCGAGTACTTGAGATTTTTCAGTTTATACATTGGATTATCTGATAAACTTTGGTTAATAACATACACAAAAAGATATTATGGTTCGATTGTAATGATGAATTTGCCAACCATATACATTTTCCTTTTGGCCATTGGACATATTGTTTGGAACATTCAGTGTACTCGATGCAACATTATGTGATAAAAGTTATCAGTGACTTGCGGCAGGTCGGTGGTTTTGTCCGGTTTCCTTCACCAATACAACTGACCGCCACGATATAACTTAAATATTGTTGAAAGTGGCGTTAAGCTAACCAGTCGGAATCTGTCCCTATGTGACTAGATACATTGAATGCATCGCATATACACACGAAGACTTAAACGAAGGGTGTCATTCACATAAGCTTTCTCGTTTGTAGAAAGTGAAATTAAAAATCGACATACAATTAAGTTTTTCGAAAATATTATCTAGTGTTCCACTCACGAAACCCGTTGTGTATAGCGACAACGCCGTTTTGTAATAATATGGCAGTGAGTTTTGTAAATACTCATGAAATAAATTGTCATAAATTCACTAAATACAAATATTATGGAATAAAATAACACAGAACTAAAAGGGGGTTATGAATATTTGTTATTTAATATAGTTACCTTAATA
>MJUT01011590.1:16800-30374 GCA_002080005.1 Gigantidas platifrons
CATTATCGTCTTTCATGCTCGACTAATTTATGCCTGAAAATGAACTCAGCAGAACAGACTGCACATGCCACTTTTCTACCCCCATGTTTAGCACTTGTGGTCTTCCAATGATACTTTCGTGGGGAAGGTTTGGTCACGTATATCACATTGAAAATGTCTTATGTTCAGATGAACATTTAATTGACGCATGTTCCATGCTGTTTTAAATTGTTTAGGGAAGTGTTGGCACGTAAATGTGACATGTGGGTGGTTTTCATGGGCAACTTTCCTGTGATTGGTCAGTCTTCCTTTCTGGGTATAACTTTTATCACACATATTACAGGTGTATTCTTTTCGCGATAAAACAGTTTCCTTCTGTACAAAACAACAATGAAATATTTGTGAACTGAATAATGTTTTGGGTTAAATGTAGCTGCAACATACAATGCCAGTCTCAAAGTAGAACAATCAACATTGGACAGGTCTTGTAGACCATCCAACATATGCAAGTTGTGCACGACCATTTTCAAAATGTTTATATTGGAAAGAACTCAAATCTGTAGAGATGAAAGGCTACAATATTCATTGGAAGTGACATTTAAGTCATATATTGAACTAGAATATTGACGATTATGCCATAATAATTTAATATGGTGTGTAAGGCCTGATTTCACTGGCCAATCAATATGGAGCACGATGAATTAGTTTGTACACCCATAGTTCCATGCTTCTGATTGTTATACAAACAAGTTGAACCATACTAAAAGTTTTCAAAATTAAATTAAAAGACTTGTTTTGCAATTTTTGATTATGTTAATACGAGTTTAACCAACTTTGGGTCTGTTTATGATTTACATCAGCTGAGAACCGACTCAAATTGTTTTGATTTTATCTGCACTGAGAACCGACTCAAATTGTTTTGATTTTATCTGCACTGATGAAACATAAGTCACGTGTCGAAATGGCCATATGCAGAACCAAAATTTACTGCAATTTCGTCGGTATTTGTATTTTAATACTACTGGGTCGATGCCTCTGTCTGGTGGACTGTTAGTCCTCGAGGGTATTCACCAGCCCAGTAGCCCAGCACTTGAGTACTGACCCGAAAAAACGATATTATTTTGAAATCTTACAATATCAAAAGTTTAGAAATTCATAAAACTAAGGTGAATCTCCCTCGGGAAAAGCTTTGTCTTTAGCTAGTTTTGACCCTTTAGGTTATAGTTCTCTATCAGCCCTTTAACATCTTTTGGATTTTGGTCTTCCAATTGTGTTGATTTTATCTGCACTGATGAGACATAAGTTGTCGAAATGGCCATATGCAGAACCCAAACTTAATGTAATTTTCGTACCTGTATTTGTATATGTTGCTTGATCAGGGAGCCTGGGATAAAGTAATTTATCGACTTATTTCAAAACACTTTTGAGCATACCATCAATATATAGTTGTCATTTTTTCTTCATATGTAAGACAAACTAATATCCATGTACTTGCAAATTCCCACCTAAAACATGGTATCTGAGCCTTCAACCCCGGTGAAGATCGGTGTTCGATTACAGTTAAAATTCCGGGCAAGGATACCGTTCACACAAAACCCATCCTACTGTACAGAAGTGTTTGCAAAACTGACGGGTTTCCACGCAATGAATGTATACTAACAACGAAGTCTGATATGTGGGTCCTTCGGTGAACTACTTGGTTTTGTTAGTTTTCCTTTTTTTAAATTGTACAACTGCATAAACCTACATCGAGGCGATGTTCAAGTATCCGTGCGTGTGACGTAGCCAGTGTCTTACATTCCTATATTGTTCTCTGATATGTTCGCCCCATAGACGTATATATCAGAAAACAAAACAGGACCATTAGAGCTACAGTTTCGTATCTTACGCTTTGTTTGCTCTTTTTTCTTCTATAAATAAAAAATCAACTAGAAGTATCTGTTGTAATCCTATTTCATTTCGCGTTTGAAACATTGAATTGAAATTGTTTTAAATCATCACCGGTTTATCAAATTCAAACTCAAAATTTAAATTCTTCATTGATATATAGTTCAACCTAGGACTGTTATCAACAACGTTACAATTATCATGCATCACCCGATTTCTCATGCATAACTTTTCTATCTGATACATCACATTTATTTGGAGGAACCCGTGTAGGAAGATAAATGCATTTTGACGATGTATTCCATATTCGACTAATGCAAGTAATACAATCAAATTATTTCACACCGTTGGTTTGCTTAAAAATTCCGAGAACAACGAGCACTGGTTAAATTTTTGTCGATTTCCTTTGTCCGGAACTGGCACAAATCGTTTTTAGGAAAATTAGTAGGTATGGTTCAATATAAAAGCTAACAGGCATCAAGGAAAATGCCTTGGCCACAGAATCACATTGCCGAATTGTCATTATACTGAAATATATGCTATGAAATGCCCTATCTTTGCACGGTGATCAGGAATATATGTCGCTCTTATTCACCACGGGAAGTCGATCTCATGATTTTCTCGTCATAACATTTTGTGGTGAAAGAGAGCGATAAGCGGCCGTGAACGGGACCGAATAGAGGTCAAACGTTTTAAAACTTTTGCATGACGGGCGATGTACCTCGATTGTATATACTCCAGTGATGTACCCTAACTCAATTGTCGGCTAATCGAGTACATCAAAAAGACAACCACTAAGTAAATAAGATTTCCTAATTTTTCATCAACAATACAAAATTACCAAGATTTTAATTGTAAAAGATGTATCTCCGGGATGTGCCACTATAGACTCACTAGATAAACTTCAGTGGGAGCCACACCTGCTCATACCAACCAAGAACCGATTGGTGATGGCTTACAAAATCGAACCCTCCATATTTTGCCCACCCGGAGATACACGCACTAGAGGAGGATAACACCTTTGTAAGCAACATACCAACAAAGACCTTTATAAATACTCATTCGTCCCCATATCAACCAGGGAGTGGAATGCTCTATCAGATTCGATGACATCGTGATCAGTAGCCACATTGGACGACTGCAAGTCCAACCTTACTAAACAACCAGCGCCCTTAAGAGGTTGATTTCAAGTTAGGGAGCACACTTTAAATAATCGCACCGAGCGGAGCGAGGCGAGAAAATTTTTGGGGGACTTGACAGGAACTGTCCACCACTGAGTCGATCATACCATTACCACTGTATATAGTTTTAACCCGTTGTATATATAATTATATATTAGATTGAGAAAACTATTAAAATATATATTCCGGATATAATACTCTTCATTTTCGTGTTCATTTTTGTATATTATAAAGACAAAACGCTACGTCCACACCTTTCAAGAAGAATAAGAAAATATCAGCTCCATAAGAAACATTAATTAGACATAATTATATATTAGATTGAGAAAACTATTAAAATATATATTCCGGATATAATACTCTTCACTTTCGTCGTCATTTTTGTATATTATAAAGTTAAAACTGGTACCTTTCATGTTATTTGCCGTAACCAGATAGCAAATGGAATGGCGGAAAAAACAAACGCTCAAAATAATAATGTACAAGCGCTCAAGCACCTAATTGAATACAATGAGTTAACTGGAGATGAAGTACTCAGCTTTGTGACGCATGTAAATATAGTTTTCAATCATTTAATATCAGCTTTGTGATGCATGACATGGCCATGTGAATATAGTTTTCAATCATTTAACCCCCTGGGGGTGTGCCGGGGTAGAATAGGCACCAGGTTTCTACGTCCTAGAGGCACTAGTCCTCTAAAAGGGGTAATCCCCGGGGTTTAGAAATGGGACCGAGAGCTTCTTCGGCTTGAAGGAGCGTCCGTCGGTTGTGCGAGATGTAGAAATTCACAGCTAACCCGTCCTTCGGATGAGACGTAAATAAAACCGAGATCCCGTGTTGAGAGATTGCCACCCTCTTCGCACGTTAAAGAACCCAGTGTAACAGCTCACTATGAGCATTATGCTTATGATGAGTGGTCCACAGGGTTTCCTCTGGGTTTAATTTTTTTTTAGCCAACACTTGAGCCAAAAACTAAATTTTTGAGCCACTTTAAAATATTTTGAGCCATAAATACTTCAAAAATTTGTGGCACTAAAAATGCACATAAATATTAATCATTTATTTATTTTCTTACTGCATACATGTTAAAACAATATAAGGGTACATGTACTTTTTGAAATACAATAAGAATAAGAATAAGAATTTTTATTTCCTAATCATAGGGCCCATAATGGGCATATTAATCAACAACATGAAGATCATTCATACATCAACATTTACAATCATTCACACTAATTGTAGTCATTATTTGGAGACAACACAAAGAAAACAAAGAGAAATAATACAGAGGAAAGAGTCAGTCAGCCACAAAGAGGATACTATTTATGAATATATTTATTATATTAAAAATCATTAAAAATAATTATAGCACAATAATGTTTCAGTTACTATTACAACCATAAAAGACAAGTAGATAGAAAATACGATATAACACTCTGTTGTTTAAGTTACTATCATAACCATCAAAGGCAAGTAAGTAAAAATACAGACTGTAAAAACTGTTCTATTTTTTTTAAACTGAGCAAATTCTCCTCTGCTTTCGTGAGGACCACCTCCTAAAAGCTTCTATAAAAATAAATGTATTTGCCAATGGCCCCATAATTCGGACAGTTTCATTACTTTTCCCGGAGTATTACTTTCAAAAACTAATTTTCTTTTCCGTCCCAATTTAAAAACGAAAAATGGAGTTAAAAATTTCGATGCGTTTAAAACGATAAAGCTAAAATAAATGACAAGTTTCTTAAAATTATATGAAAACAATTCACGAACTGACAGAGAGAAGTCATTCACCCGAGACCATTAATTAACACCTTTGTTTGACTTACCTTTCATGTATTTTACAAGTTAATTATCATATCAGCAGATACATTACGAACAGCTGATTATCGATTTTCTGTCACTTGATCAGTTCATGGGTAACATTCGAAGCTTTCAGAATAGCGTTATGGGCGTTCCGAAGTAACGAACTAGAAAATGACCGCCACAACAGACGATGAACATTCGAAATCTTTTGCGCCACATTTTTGAGCCAAAGTAAATATTTTATCGCCAAAATCATAGATTTTTCGCCAAATGCGCAAATGGCGCACGCCAGCGGAAACCCTAGTGGTCCATAAGAGACCTGTTGCACTGGCTAAATTATCTGTCCCTACCCATCACATTTCCTTGTTTCGAGTCTCGTGGCGTTTAAATTATTCTCGTCCTGAATATAGCTATAAAAATTGCTCTCTGGACGTTAAACACCAATCAATCAATCAATCAATCATTTATAAAATGCTTAGGGTTACACTAATGACCTGAAAATTGACCTAAAAGGCTATATCTTTTTTACTATTCGTAAGAATCGATTCAAATTTTGGTCAGTTTGAGATATGAGTATATACTTTACAAAAAATAAAACAATACAAGAAAATATTATGTATTAGTGGAGATATCTTGACATGAAGGACTACGAATCGGGCGATTGCATGACCTGAAAATGGAAAGAAGCACTATAGTTGACGATATATTTTTTTTATTACTGGACAGAATTTATTCAAATTTTTGTCAATTTGAGGTATGAGTATATACTTTACAAATAATATTTAAAAAAAATAATTGTGTACTATTAGTGGAGATATCTGGACCTGAAGGACTACGAATCGCACGTTTGCATGACCTGTAAGTGTAAATAGAAATACAGACCTATAATCGGCTATATTTTTTTGATTACTGAACAGAATTGAATCAAAGTTTGGTCAATTTGAGATATGAATATATATTTTATAACTAATTAATTATTTTTTTTTAATAATATGTATATATGTGGAGATATCTTGACCTGAAGGACTCCGATTCGACTGACCTGAAAATTAGAAATTAAAACAAAAGGTCTAAAATTGACTTACTTTTTATTACCTTATGAATTTCACTGAATTTTGAGTTAGTTTGCGATATGAATATAAAATTTGAAAAATATTAACTATGAGAATATGCATTGCTAAATAAATCTAGACCTAACAGCCCTGACTTGCCTAACCAGAAATTGACCTGAGACATACAACGAAAAAGAAAACAAAAGTGTGTTGTATTTTTTTTTACAGTTTTTTTTTCTTCTTATTTTTCTTTTTGCTTAAAATATTTTTTAAAAGAGCTTCAAATATTATGCCTAATAAGTTGTTACTTTGTTGTTTATTTAATAATTTGTTGTCAACACCTAATTAACGAGGATAAAAGAAATTTCAGGACATTGTACTTTATTAAACAAACATGACACTAATATACAAAAAAAACCAATACAATTAACTGACAAATGATTATAACAAATAAAATAAAACACAATGTAATAGAACTCATAATATACAAGAATATGGTCTATTTATTGTTCATTAAAAATACAATACTAACATACCTTTGTATTTAAAAACACATTACATGTACATTATACATATCATAAATAACATTTTAATGCTAATTTGTTCAGGTCAACATAGATCTATCTTAAATACAGATTCATGTAAACTTATTTTTTTATTTTATAAAGTTTAAATTCATACCTCAAGCATTCCAAAACTTTGGTCAATTCTGTCCATTATAAAAAAAAAAGACAGAGCCCTATATATATAGACCTGTTGTTTTTTTTATTTTTAGGTCACGCAATCACACGATTCTGAGTCCTTCAGGTCAAGATATCTCCACTAATATCCCTGTATGACAATAAGCCGGTCAGTCATTGGATAATGTTTGATTATTTTTTTCATGTTTGAAAAGTAAACATTTTTTTCTTCTTAATTATGTTCCTCATCTATTCTTGCTCACATGTGTAAAGTTCCATGGAAAAAAGATCGATAATAAAAACACACTGACCTATATTTGTTGTATACGGTTTTCCCAAATGGTGTCCTATTATGTCACATAAGGCCGGTCAAAGGTCAATAAAGCACATGGTTTTGTCTTAGGCTAACCAAACTTAAAAAGTAAACCAGATTTAGAAAGTACAGTATTTTAGCTTTTTCAGTGTAATTGTTTTGTCTGAAAAATGTCGAAAGATGTTTTCTTTTCAATAGTTTGAAATTGGAAGTATTAAAAATTAATTATTTGATGCAAATATTAAACTTGCCTACCCATAAATGGCATATATAATAATGTACATTTGTATTTAATCCAATGAATTTGGCGTTTTTGCTTGTCAATACAATCTATTAGACTGACTACATTCTGCCGTATTTTTGGAAAACAATTAATGACTGATTTCAATTTATTTTAATCACATTTAATATCACTCACTTACAATGAACACACACAAAAATGGTGGAATCTGAAAGATCAATCATCACATTTCAAAGTATTTTAAAATACAATTTGCTTGGCCTACATTCCAGAAACGGTCATGAACTGTGATGACGATTATGTCAACAAACCGAAAAGTTATAAATGTTCGGGGAATATCATCGCTTAAAATATATTTCACAGGCAGAATGACCAGATAAAAAGGACATTAGTAAAAAGGAGTTTTTTTACTTGTATGAAATTTGGTAAATTCAATCTTACCTGTTTTGATCGCATTTTATAATCTTCAAGTTTTAAAAAACTGCTTCAGCGTCTTATATACGTTTTTAATATACTGAATGACGTCATTGGCCTCGTGCTGTGCGAGAATGGTAAATCAAAACAAGTGACCGACTTTATTGCATGACCGAGCAGATGTCACGACACGATACATGTTATTTTTCCAAAATTTTTAATTAGTTATAAAATATATATTCTTATCTCAAACTGACCAAAATTTGAATCGATTCTGTATAGTAATAAAAAAAAATATCGCCAACTACATATAAAAATGTATAGTGCTTCTTTCCATTTTCAGGTCATGCAATTGTGCGATTCAGAGTCCTTCAGATCAAGATATCTCCACTAATGCACAATATTTTTTATATTGTTTTTATTAATTATAAAGTATATAGTCATATCTCAAACTGACCAAAATTGGAATCAATTCTATCGAGTAGTAAAAAAGATATAGACGATCATATCCTTTCAGGTCATTAGTTAATAGTGTAACCCAAATGCTTATGGTTAAGTGACCAAATTGACGGACGGTGATCATGAACTGTAACCATCGTTGGTTATATGCCATATCGTTGAGATTAGGATTCTGAAGAAATTTTCTGTATGTATCTTCATTGTAAACTCGAAGATTAAAGGTTAGCGTGGTCTCCTCGGCTCAACGTTCGTGGCCCAGTCGTGTCAAGCCAAATACTATTTATTTAAAATAGCATTAGTACTAGTAGTTCTCCGCTAATCACGCAGCTTTCAAAAGACTAAGATTTATAAGAAGAGCAAAGGCTGGTTTCGGAATGTGTGTCAGAATGGAAGGACATGTTTATTATAAAAAGCCAATGAAGCATGTTAATCTAGTAGAATGTAGACATCATTTCTTTGAATGTTACTTGTTTCCCCATGATATAGGTGAAAAATTGCTCATTTGATGTTAAGCAACAATCACTCACGGAAAGTGTCAGGATCATGCCTCATGTACAGAATCAGAAATATTCTGAAATATTTTAAAGATCTGTTATACTATAGTACATAACTAAAAACCATAGTCCTGCTCCTCATGCAATAGCAAGTACACAACTGAACTATTATATACATTTGAGTTTTTATGACTCCGCGACTTTTGGTCGGGGGGGCATATTGTTTTACCCCTGTCCATCTGTGCGTCTGTTCGTTCGTCACACTTTATGACTTGGTATGCATAGTTTGTCCTGCTAACTCCTCCTACAGTTTTTGAGCTAGACCTTTTATATTTTGTAGACAGTTAGTACTTACACTGAAGGTGTGCATATTTTATGGATTTTGATTTTCAACAATTTTTTACAAAATTATGGATGCATGAACTTAGACAGATTTTGCTAAATATATATATATGGTTTGTCCGGCTAACTCCTCCTACAGTTTTTGAGCTAGACCTTTTATATTTTGTAGACAGTTAGTACCAACACTGAAGGTGTGCATATTATATGGATGCATGAACTTAGACAGATTTTGCTAAATCCATATATATGGTTTGTCCGGCTAACTCCTCCTACAGTTTTTGAGCTAGATCTTTTATATTTTGTAGACAGTTAGTACCAACACTGAAGGTGCGCATATTGTATGGATTTTGATTTTCAACAATTTTAAACAAAATTATGCATATATGAACTTAGCCTTTGAAACCTTTTAACGTGTAAACAACGCTCCTTCACATTGTTAGGTACAGATTCATTTATTTCAGTCATTTCTGCTTGATGCTGAATAAGCAAAGCATTGGTTTACCCTTTTGCAATTATAACCGCGGGGGCATTGTATGTGTCTTACAGACACAAACACCTTTTAAAGTCTATACATAAGTTTTCTACATCATACCCAATGAATAATATACCATTCCTTGAAATTAAGTTATATTGAAAATCCATTTTGGCTCTTCAAGAGTAGCAACATTCCAGGAACACCTGCATATATACATGTAGTATACATCACTCAGTTGATATGAAATTCCTGAGCCTCTGTTTGATGCAGGTTGCTAAGGAAGCTACTGAACCAAGGGTTCTTAGTGGTAAATTTCAAGTCATCACTTCCTTGTCATCACTTATCAATTCATGAATGAGAATGCATTAAAATTGTATAAATGTATATTGCACATATGGATTTAAGAAAATAATATACATGTATGTTTTACAGGTTATACATGTGTCAAGATACTTGTCAGATCCATTACATATCTCACAGACTGGTTTAGACACAGCTAACGTTATTGATGTATATCAGCTGACAGTCACTGATGGACAGTCCAAAAGAAAAGTCTTACTTGATCCTGAATTAGCCAGAATTGTTCAAAGTGGACAGGTAGTTGAAAGTTGTATGAGTTCTAGTAATAAATAAATATGGTATGGATGTGTTGTCGTCATTATCATTGTCTGTCTATGTTAGACCTAATGTTTTTTCACAATATCTTAAGTTCTAATTGACAGATCCTTTTGACATTCTAATACAATAATCCTTGGTTCAGAAATAATGCTTGATTTTTGGGATTCTATCCTGACCTGCCTGTTTTGTTTATAAATAAGACCCAATGGTGCCAAAAATGACTGACTTACTGCAGGTATATCAATTACTATCGTGTGGTAGGACTTTTTGGGGGGGGGGTAAATAATACATGTAAGTTTAATAATTACCGGTACTTAAAGAGGCATTACCTACTATTTTTTAACCAAAAAAATTATATGTTTTGGAAATTGGTAAATAGCTTTAAAATGATGAAATAAAGGTAAATATGTCCACATTAAACAGCTTATCGTACCACTTTTCGCCTTTTGAGAACGAAAATTACCATCGATTGATTATTGCCTTGCAAGCAAATAATTTGACCTCGCTTTCTCTGTATGCAACTGACCTGACTAGTGACAGGTAATAACGAATAATTTGTATTTTGTCGCTTATTGACTGCAAACTTGCATGGTTCTTTGTCCGTAATGAACGCAGACTAAAAGCAGATTCACAGAAAATAAGAAATAAGTGCATTGTTGTACTGATTTAATGACGATTCGGCCAACTCCGTAAACAATGCCGATAATTAATAAGATGGCGTCCATTTCTTGATCGATCTCAAAACACGAGCAGTTGCACCTTTTTTCCCCGATGCACGTACATTTCATAACTTTATAAGTTACAGAAGCACGTTTTATTAAGGCATCAATCATATCTAATAGTTTTTATGGGTAACAAAAATTTACGATTTTGGCAGAAAATTCCCCTTTAACAACTCCATATATCTCCAGCATCTTGCAGAAAGAGGTTAAAATGGCTTATATTCCCCCACTCATACTGCCATTTTTCATGACCAATATTTGTATTAATGTGAATGTAGAATAATTAGAATTCATGTCTTGTGTAAAATTGACAAAATTTCATACACAGTAACACTTCAGAGGGCAGATGAATTGGTGTAGCATCCAATTTAGATGACCACACTACAACTCATGTATCACATCTCTGGCATTAATGATTTGAAATAAGCTGTTCATATTTGTTTTTATAAGTATGTCCTCCTTTAAGTGAAGAAGAGTTTGAAGATACCAAAGGGGTTATTAGAATCCGTATATCAAAGAAGAACAGACAACACAATGGCCAAAAGATACCAAAGGGGCAATCAGAATCTGTATATCAAAGAAGAACAGACAACACAATGGCCAAAAAAAAAGTACAAAAAGACAAACAACGATCTACAAAGCATACATATAAAACAAAAGAAAATAAGTGCTCAATCAATTGTGAACCATATATTTAACTTTATCACTATATTTTTTTTTTTATTGCAGATAAAAGAAGGAAGTAGTATTAGACTTGAGAAGTGTAGTGTCAAGTATGATGAGACAGACTTACAACAGAGAACATTTATTATAGTACATAAACTTACGTTGCTTGATGTCAAACAACTAAATTTAACATGTAAGAATTTAACATAGATGTCAAACAACTAAATTTAACATGTAAGAATTCAACATAGACCATACTCAGATTTCAGGATAAATTCTCACTTAGGCCACACCAAATTGATGTCTTGTTCGACAGGATCGCTGCTCTGATTTTTGCTGATTTCATTTTTTTTTTATCCGGAAAAAATCATTTCCGGTACGGTATTTTCCGTATATTTTGTTAGCGGTAAACATTTCCGGTTCATTTTTTTCAATGTCAAGACTTGTAATAAAATGTTAACATCCCAATTTCTTTTGATATCCCCTATAATGTAAGACTGTTGGTATCTTTTAATAAATCAAAAGGATCATTCATAGGTAGAGTATCGATACAATATCTTAATTCTCATGACCAGTGTAGTAATAACATGTACAGTACAATTATTTACAGAAAAGGAAGAAATGAAAGTTTCATCAAAGTACGGGAAATTTGGGGACAAAAACAGAATCAGAATGGGGCACAAGAAGACAAAGAACAACATCACATAAAAAACTAAATAAAAACATTGAACAGCAACACAGACCCCTACAAAAACTGGGTGAACTCGGGTGCTTCAGAAAGCTTAAGGTTAGCAGTTCCTGCTTCTTGTACAGCACCGGCCATGTTGTTCATCGTCTACGACATGAATATAGAATACAGTGTTTTCCATTCAAATGGTTTTAGCCAGGAGGTTACACATTATAATTTTGCACAATATTTTCAAAATATCATATACTAGACAGAAGGTTCCAATCAAAACTAGTTCCTTTTGCAGAAAAAAAATTTTGCTTCATCATTTTCATAAAAAATAAAAATAAAAAAAATTCGCTCGCCGCCTCACTATTTTTGTCTGGAAAATCCGATGAACAAGAAATTGTTTTGGTGTGGCCTTAGGTCTGTTTTTTTTTCTTGCAAGACAGATCTGAACAGCTGATATCTTACTACAAACCCGACTTGTAGAAGTAATTTTTACTAAAGTTTCCTTTTCAAGTAATACGGACCATAATACTGATTTGCAAAAATAATGTAGAATATGATTGATTTTTTTGGTGTTTAATGCCACTTTCAGCAATATTTCAGCTATATCATGGCGACCAGTTTTAGTGGTGGAAGAAGCCATAGAGAACCACCGACAAAGTAATTGGTAACCTTTTTTAGCTCACCTGATACAAAGGGTCATGTGAGCTATTGCCATCACTTGGCGTCCGTCGTCCGTCCGTAAACATTTCAATTTTCTTCTAGAGAACCACTGAAGCAAATGGGACCAAACGTTGCAGGAATGTTCATTTGCATGGTCTAACCGAGTGTTGTTACTTTCGTTACGATCGGTTATCCAACATGGCTGCCAGGGGCTATAAAAGCCTCAGATTGACTGAAATTTCAAAGATCTTCTTCTCCGATACTACATGGAGGATGGAATTGAAAATTGTCATGAATGATCATTGCAAGCTGCTAACCAAGTGTTGTTACTTTTTGGACCGATTGAAAATCCAAGATGGCCATCAGCAGGGCTGCTGTTACTAAAAATAGAAATGTCTTCAATTGTCCATTGCTGCTTTAGTATAAACCAAAATGAGCTCAAATTTTAACTGCAGCTACATGGCAAGGAGTAGTTTATCATATATTCCGAGTTTTTCTGTGAAATTTTTCTTTCAGCGGATTTATACAGATTATGCAAATTAGGCATATTTTGATAAAAGATCACATTTAAATCTTCTCCTTTGAAACCGCTGAACCAAATTAAAGCAAATTTGACTGGGATGATCCTTGGGTGATCCCCTTTCAATATGTATCCGACAGCCCCACCCTCCATTCAAAATGACTGCTGTTACTAAAAATAGAAATTTCTTTAGTTGTCAATTTCTGCTTTATTACAAATCAAAATGAACTCAAATTTTAGCTGCAGCTACATGGCAATGAGTAGTTTAACATATATTCTGGGTTTTTCTGTGAGATTTTTTCAGCCAGTTTATTCCGTTTAGGATTATTATGAGATAAAAATCACAGCAAAATCTTTTGCTCAGAAATTTGAGCTGAAATGATCTTTGT
>MJUT01011590.1:30387-41468 GCA_002080005.1 Gigantidas platifrons
TGACCCACTTTCAAAATTATGTGTAACACCCTCCCCCCATTTCTATCAACTTTAGATATCAAATTGAAAACCAGGTGAGCGATTACAGGCTCCTGGGAGCCTCTAGTTGTAATTTACAAAGCCAGGCGCAAACACACCGTATTGGTGATAGGCTTGTACGAGTTGTTAGGTAATCCAAATACCTAACTCGAGCCACCCGGGCCCTTGTAGAATATGAAAAATATGTCGTATTACAGTACAGTCAGAGACATAGCGTGAAGAGTGATGCATCAATCACAGTGATTTATAATGCTATGTCTGACTACTGTATCAGTATCACTAAGAAGAGTGGTACATCTATCTAAGTGATTTATCATGCTGTGTCTCTTTTTAAAATTTAATTCTTCCACATTTTAATCAGGATGCATACATGTATTTGTGATATTTGTTAGTATATTCAAAGAAACAAATTGATGGAAGTTGTTTGGGGTTCTCTTTTGTAGATTTGCTGTGTGTATGTTATTAATATGAATAAGGACAGAATTGAGTCTGTTATGTTGCATAATTTTAGATGAGAAAGAAGAAGAATTAAATTTTATGAAGTCGTAAATACTGACTTTTCTATGTTTTAGCATTATTTGCGCTAACCCACTTGCCCAAAGCCCAGACAAGTGAAAATTATGAAAGTATTTGTTTGAATAATTAGAAAAATTTTCTAAATTGGCATTCGGGCAAGTAGGTGAAAAACTTAAGGCAAAGACTTCAGCTAGAGCTCATCACTTTTTACTTGTGTATGATCATCCAGAAATCATGTTTATTTGATTTTTATGAGTTTCGGCTAGAGTCCATATTTATTAGACTTTTATGAGTTTCGGCTAGAGTTCATATTTATTTGATTTTTATAGGTTTCAGCTAGATTTCATATTTATTTGATTTTTATAGGTTTCGGCTAGAGTTCATATTTATTTGATTTTTTATAGATTTCGACTATTCATGTTTATTTGACTTGGGTGTGTTCAGCCATTAATCATGTTTATCTTACTTTTATAGGTTCGGCTATCACGTTAATTTGACTTTTGACGATTCAGCTAGTTATAGGATCCACAGTCAAACCTGCTTTAGTGACCACCTCTATTAAGCAATAAATTGTATCAGGGCTCACGTTGGAGGGCGATTCAGGCAAAGAAGTCGCCTTGTGAAGGTTGACTTCGCTTTCTCGTTGGTCAAAAGTGAAGTTCAAGTCGCCTTGTAATTTTAAAGAGTGGACCTATGTTGCCGCCTGCATATTTTCTCCACTTGTCATTTATGAAAATGTCGATATCGTGTACATGTTTATTGAAATCTATCGTATCCGTTAAGTATTTTGAAAGTGATTTTCTTGGAAAGTAATCCATTGCAGTTTATAGAAACTTTAATTTCGTTCATTAGAGCTTATGTTTATATATGCCCGACTTAAAATAAAGCTATTTGTATTTGTTTTTCGTAGCAAACAACATTGGCACGATTTTGGAAAGAGGACGCAATGCGGTACTGTGCTAACGGAAATGTTGACCAAACTTTTTGTCCGAAGCTACTTTCAACAAAACAAACTTGATCTATTTTTTTCTCATTTCTGTGACATAAAATCATAGTTCTCATATCAAATATATGTTGTATGTTCATATATGTGAAGATTGGCAATTGAAAATTCGTTGAAATGCACGGGGACGCTTCAGATAGTTATCCATCCGCATTGGTATTTTATACTCGACACCGGATTAATATTACGATCTATCAAACTGTTTAGTTACATCCAGACATGTGTAAACGTTAAATTGTTAATGCATATCCAATTAAGAAATATACTTCACTTTGAGCTACAGTAGCTGTCCTCGGTTTATGCAATCTGATTTGAGGTCTGGCAAATAATAATTACAGCCTTTACTTTCTTCAGTTTTTGACTTGACAGTGGCAATTTATGTTTGTGCTATATTTTCATTCCCTAGCCCTAGCTATATATAGTTAAACCATTGAGCAAATTGACAGAGCCATCATTCTTCTGCTGAAGATTGCACAAATATGTTTTATTACAATTTGTGTGGCATTGGATCACAGCACAGTAATATTTCAAAAGGAAAAAAGTGGGGGGGGGTGACATATAAACAATCACTGGTATGCAAGACTACAATAGTCAAATTGACAGAAATAAATATGTGACATTGAATAGTAATCCTTAAGGTAGTTATGAATAAAAAAAAAACCCAGAACAAATCAGTTCAGAGAGCTTTTTAACTACCTAATTTTGGCAGGGTAACGCAGAGGGGTCGCGAAAGAATGTTTCGATTAATAGCAATTATCTTCTCTCTGTTGTTTCCCCACTTCTCCCTGTAAGCTCTCTGAAAGAGAAGTCACTTCTACCTCTAATTTGAATGTAGTGAGAGCCCTGCTTGTATTATGTTACCTTGATTTTAATTGCCATTCATAGGGCATTTCATATCAATTAAACCTGTATTAAGTGACCACCTGTCTTATGTGACCATATTCCAATGTTCCCATGGAAGGTTATGTAAGAGTCTTAAGACAGGTTTGACTGTAAATTATCTCTTTTGTAGATTCAGCTAGCTATAATATCCATATGTATGTCTTTTGTAGATTCAGCTAGCTATAATATCCATATGTATGTCTTGTAGATTCAGCTAGCTATAATATCCATATGTATGTCTTTTGTAGATTCAGATTGTACAGATATGCCATGGTGTGATGACTGTGATGATGTTGAGAAATCTTCAGTACCCTTATCATCATCCAGGGGGTACTTTCTGAACACATGGTCCAGTATGGAAATGGATGGAGATGTATGGAAGAAAGGTAACTAATAAAAAGGGAGTATTGTAATCCCCCTCTTATAAGCCCACCCCTTCAATGAAAAAGCAGTCTTTAAAAGGTCTGGCCTCTCTGGAGGAGGTCAGTTGGGCAGTATTTTACTATCTCAGTGCATCTGAAGTCTGACCTCATCAGAAGAGTGGCCTCATGAAAGGGGACTTCTGTATAATTTTAGGGCACCTTGGAGTTATTACAGCATCACAGTTACTATAAGTATGTGTTATATTTCATGATTTAATATGGAAAAAAACAAACAGACATACATTAAATAAAATTTTAATATTACACATATTAAGATCACGATAAAGTTTCCATAACAATATATAAAATTTCCGTTACAATATTATTTGGTTTCATGTATTGGTGGATTTATGAATAAACTACCAAATAGTACTAAATACCTTTTTGGCTTTGAATTGAAGTTAAGTAATAACAGATTCTGTCAGACAAAAACAACTTTTTGTCAAAGTTTTATTTACTTTTATTGTTTTATCTAGTACGAGTAGACAGAAAATTTGACACAATGACATTTGAATCCACATGTATTATAAATTATGTGTTTCACTGTAGATTTTTATATTGTTGCTTTTATCTGTTCTTTCTTTAGTCTATCTGTATGACGAAATTGTTTCTAGAGGATGTCTTTTAAGCTACATATGACATACATGAATATCATTCTTGTATGATACATGTGGCTCATATTTTACCCTCACACATGTTTAATATGTACATTTGTGTTTCTTTTAATATGTAACATTTACTGAATTGCATTTCCTTATAATTCAAAATTGTTAACTTGAATTTTGGGAGCATCTAATAGCTCTACCAGCTTTTAAAATGACTGCAGCAAACTTGAATTTGGAGATCATCTGTTATCTGTACCAGCTTTTTAAATGACTGTAAAAAATCTTATTATGTCCTGGATGTGACATTAACATGACATTGTTGTCAATCTGTAAACACTAGGTGTTTTTTTTTCAGAATAACTTACATTCTACAGTACATGTATACTAATCCCAGTGGCAGATTCAAGGGGGGGCTTTGGGGGCTTCAGCCTCCCGTCGAAAAAGTCAAGCACATATATTTAACATACACTTTTCAAGGCTATTTAACGTCACGATATGTCTTTTAATCGAATGGTTTCGATCTGTGTGATGAAAGTAAAACAAAATACAAATTAATTTCTTTGTATTAATTTAATCTTCAAAGAGGTAATTAAATAATTATGCTTACTCAAATATTCAAATTTATTATAAGTTTTTATGAATGTATTGTCAAAATACCAATTAATCAGGTATTGTCTTAAACCGTTATATAAACATGTCCAGTGTCACAATTGCATATCGGTATAATCACCAACACCTGTAAATTGAGGTTCTTTGAAGGGAATTTTTTTTTAAATAACATTTATTTTTACAAATAAAATGAAAGGCAATTATTGCTGTATTTAAATAAAAAAAAATACCTGAGTTTCCATTTTGAAAATATATGAATACAGCATATTTTAAACTCTAAATGAAAATATAAATACATTATAAAATAATCAAAATTAATTAGAAATGAAATCGATTTAAATTAATTTAGATTTTTTCCCTGCTAATGCTCAGACCCTTGAGCAATTTACAAAACTGCCAAAAGACACATACACTAGATCAAGAGCAGCTGATGTAACTTCTTTGTTGTATTCCATTTGCAACTTTGTGCCTGGCTTTTAAGAAATCAATACAAGAGAGATCATTTGACATAGGCATATCCTTAAAAAGCGTAACTTTAGTTCAGAGCTCACTAGACTGCAAAGCAAATGTTGAACAATTGAGCCACCAGTGTTTTGAGAGGAGTGTTCAAATATGTGAACTGCTAGACACAGAGGTTAAAAAAACCTAGAATATGAGGGAGACACATAATGAGAGTTAATGTTGAAGCAGAGGGTCTGGAAGACTACTTTAGGAAGTCAATAACTGTACCTTTTCTCGACTATGCGCTAAATGAAATGAAAACAAGGTTTACCGACCTACACACCAGAGCCGCTTTGGGACTACAGTTGGTTCCATCTATCACTGAAAATAGTGCTTCATAACTGAGCCCCCCGTCAACAGAGTCTTTGGATCCGCCCCTGAATTCTTGTGAACCTTAACAGCTGTAGAGCAAAGGCTTGGATTGATCCTGGGGATTCTAGCCATATTTGTTTTCTAAGCAGAGGGCTAATGTTGCCACATATCAATCTTGACTTCCTGTGGCCGCATCAGTCCACTGCCAGTTGATGGCTCTTTATTATTTATATCTTTAGTGTAATGAAATTCTTTAACACAGGAGTAAAATTTTACTCCTTACAATCATATTCGGTTTAATTATTGTTAAATCAGTTATTTTTAATTTCAGGAAACCCAGAAATGTACAATGGATTAGGCAGTTTAACCCCTATTGACCTTTACACAATCAAGGAAATGTCTATATACTGGAGAAGTCTTAAATGTCCACCCATCTTAGTGAAAATATTGAGTAAGAAGAGAGTCCTACATTATGCCAAACCAAGTAAAAATGATAAATGGCCTTTACAGGTACGTAATATACTTATGATAAATGGTCTTTACAGGTACGTAATATACTTATGATAAATGGTCTTTACAGGTACGTAATATACTTATGATAAATTATCTTTACAGGTACGTAATATACTTATGATAAATGGTCTTTACAGGTACGTAATATACTTATGATAAATGGTCTTTAAATGCACATATTACTTCTGACAATTTTAATAAAAACACTTTTCTGGAATAACCAAAATATGAAATGCTTTATTATAAGGAAACTTGTTTCATTGAGTTTAAGAATAATTATGACACAGGTATAGACTAAGCATTTACATGCATAGGCAGCTCTAAAGCCATCTAAGATAGAGAAATATCTGAACAGCAGAATGTTTTGTTTTTTTTCTATAAACTGCACAATCTGGTGAAATTATTTGGAAAAAAAACCAGCCGACAGTCAGTGGCTAATTTGATAGTTTAAAGTGAACAGTACCAATTGACGAAGAAAGGAGGGAATAAAATAAGGAAAAGAAGATTTTTACAATGGTTATAAGTTATTTCCCCTAAGTTGGTAATCAACGACAGTCATAATTGTCGTACAATATATTATATGCAACGTTAATGTTATTACATATACAAATGACATTTTACAAGATCAAGATGCAACTTTTACTTTTTCTGTTTTTATTGATACAATGTACCAATTTAAGTTACGATTTTACTTTATGAATCTAATTCTTCCTTGGACAAGTTGAAAGGTCAGATAATCGCATTAGTGGTGTAATGGTTAGCATGTTCACCTCGAGTGTGGAAGATCGTGGGTTTGAGCCTCGGGCAGGTCAAACCAAAGACTATAAAATGTGTTGCTTCTCCGCTAAGCATGTAGCATTAAGGAGTAAGAACAAAGATTGGTTGGCTCGGAAACAGGATAATGTGTCTGAGTGGATCGACATGTCTATCTGCCTTCTGTTGTTTCAGTGAGCTAGCACTATACAAATCCAATTTAACGTGTTGATCTAGTACAAAGCAAACCTCATCATCATCTCACTGAAAATTAACTTGTTCTTGCCATGATATAGCTGAAAAATTGCTTAATTGGCGTTGAACAACAATTACTCACTCTGAAAAGTCAGACTTTATATAGTCAAAACAATCACAAGGATATCAGCATACAAGATAATATTAATGTGAAGTTATTATTCATTTTCACACCATTATACTTAGTTTCACGTTGATAAGGTTCAGATATAATGTTCTTTTCAGTAGCCTCATATGACTGTTTTTGGCAGGACACACCGTATATTCTATTTAAATGTTAAGTATTTGGCCGTATAATATATTATTGTGGACTAATTTGACTGTATGTGACAAGACAGACCAAATGTTATACATAAGTGTGCAGTATTTCACCATATAATATGTTATGGGATTCAGCCAGGATTTTGAGACCATTAGTCACTTTTGCAGAACGGTATTTTTTTCTAATTATGAATAAACAAGAATATAATCAGTTTAATCTAAAAATCAGTTATTTTCCCTTATTGTCCTTATTGGTTAGTAATGGAGATAGAAAGGTTATGAAAAACCTCCTAGGATGGGAAAATACTCCGAAAATTAGCAACTAACTGATCAATAAAATCAACTTTAACCTTCTCAAAGGGAGAGTTCTGACTGCTGCTGTACCTCATAACATTGCCACCATTTTTATCTAATAGTACCACACAAATTGTTTTAATTCACCCCCACCCCATTTTTTGAAATATTCCTGTGCTTTGGTCTAATACCACACAAATTATTATTTCACCGACCTCATAATCAAGTTGCTACAATTGGAATAAAAATGATGTTATTATTTTAATTGCAGACATATTAACCTTCACACCTGCATATAAATAGTTCTATAAATAGATCGAAATTGTAAACTGGATGTTGATCGATACAAATCTGAAGCGTCCTTGCGCATATATATTTGAACATATGAAACATGAGAATTAAGATTTCATGTCACAGAAATGAGGAGAAAAAAATAGAATAAAAGTTTGTTTAGCTAAAAGTAGATTCGGTGAATGTTTCCAATTTCCATAGCACGGTGGATTGTGGCCTTCTTCCGATGGCGCAAATTTATTTGTAAAGTTTCTTTTAAAATGGATAACTTTTCAAGAAAATCACTTTCAAAATGCTTAATGTAGACAGTAGATTTCAATTAACACGATATCAACATTTTCATAAATGACACATGGTGAGAATATACGGGTGGCTATTCAAAATTACTAGACAATTTCTTCTCCTGAATCGACATATGCATGTAATGGCGGACATTGAGACGAATCGTGCACTGAATGACGATTACAAAAATATGTCCACTTTAAATACATACTGTGGCATTTTGAGTACATGTCTATAAAACTTTAAAAAGAAATCATTATCGTTGATTGAATTCTTTGTTGAGATCATTATCTTTAACCAGATAAATCAAGCCAGGTGAGATCAAAGATTATGCAATCAAAACAAAAATTCTATAATCTGTTAATTGGCTTGTAGAATGTAATAAAATTGTCATTTTAGTGACTACCGTAATTAATTTTAATCGGCAAATGAAGAAGAAGAATGGATTTTTACAAACATTTTTCGACGATTTTTTGAAATTCAAATGATGAATTGGGTACGGGAAATACTTGTCACTTTCAAAAATCAATCGTCAATGACGAAAGTAACGAGCGCTGGCTAAATCACTGTATATTATTATTTATTGTAGACTCATTTTACTGTGTGTGACAGGACAGGCTGTGCCACATTAGTACTATGGAATTCATTGTGTCCAGAATATTACCATAGGTAAGTAGATCCATTTCACTGTGTATGATAATATTAATTCAGCTGCATCCTGATATATTTTTTTTGTGTGTCATAAACAAATAGTAAACCATTAATAATTGTGACAAATCTAGAAGATCTTTTACTTCTGTGTTTGAGGGGTCATCGTGGTCATGATCGTATAGTAGTTACATTTCCAACTACCTGTACAATTACCACTAATGTTGTGAGTTTGAGCCCCGCTCCGGCGAGGTTTACTTGATACAACATTATATGATAGACAGTGACTTGTGACAGGTCGATGGTTTTCTTCGGGTACTCCGGTTTTCTCCACCAATAAAACTGACCACCACGATATAACTGAAATATTGTTGAAAGTGGTGTTAACCACTATAAACAACAACCACTTCTGTGTTAGGCTGTGGGGACATGAAGTTTTATCCGTGTCATTCCAACAATGGTGGGTTATATTTAATAATTTAAGTTTCCTTTATGCAAAACATTTGAAATATATACACAAGGTCATGTCTCATAAAAGGCAGATCTATTTCAATTTTTTACTTAAACACTTTCCTTTCTGATTTTATGCCCCTTTATTTGCTAAAAAATATAAATTTCTCAGGTTTTTGTTAAATTACTTAAGTTTACTTTAAGGAAGTCACTTCTTAACAATGTTTTCAACCACAATACAAAGATCAAGTTCAAGTTTAGTTACCAGTACTATTTATGTTTAAAGATCAAGTTCAAGTTTAGTTACCAGTACTATTTATGTTTAAAGATCAAGTTCAAGTTTAGTTACCAGTACTATTTATGTTTAAAGATCAAGTTCAAGTTTAGTTACCAGTACTATTTATGTTTAAAGATCAAGTTCAAGTTTAGTTACCAGTACTATTTATGTTTAAAGATCAAGTTCAAGTTTAGTTACCAGTACTATTTATGTTTAAAGATCAAGTTCAAGTTTAGTTACCAGTACTATTTATGTTTCCAGAAGCCTTTAATTGAAAAATGGCAAATATTTGTTGTCTTCATGCTCCAACATCAATTTGCCTCGGCCAAATATATTTTTTTATTTTTATACAATATTTTTTTTATCACAATACACAGATCAAATTCAGATTTGACAATTTTGCCTTGTTGATTTCAATATTATGTGAGAAGCATGTTTTAGAGAAGAGGTAGGAATTATCCCAATGAATATGAAAATAAAAGCTCAATATACTGTAAATAGATGGGACCGTCGTGTCCGTGATCGTATGGTAATTGACAACTACCTATGCAATCACTGCCTATCACTGATGTTGTGAGTTTGAATCTCGATCAGGGGGAGGTGTACACATTATGTGATAAAGTTTGTCAGTAACTTGTGACAGGTCGGTGGTTTTCTCCGGGTCCTACGGTTTCCTCCACCAATAAAACTGACTGCCACAATATACCTGAAATATTGTTGAAAGTGGCATTAAACACCATCAAATAAACAAACAATACTGTAAATAGTTGTTTATATCATAATAATTGAAAATGGTAAAAAAAAATCATTTTTGGTGAGTAGCAATCAAAGCAAATTTCTGATTAATTATTTGGGATACCACAGAAATTGTCATAGAACACCTCATATTATGACAAACACGCTTGCCAGAGAAATTGTCTCACATCACATAATAACAACTTATATAGATTACAGGAAGGACACATATTATTGATACAGAAATTTACTGTTAAGAAAAGTTACCACCCAATAGACAACACGAAATGTGAACCCACTATACCAGACCACCTGCAGATGTATGATATTGATATAAATATCAACAGCCATCACCCTGTAGGAGAAATCAGAGTTATCTCCCCTACTGCAGTGCCAGCCTGTTTAAAACTACCAACAATACAGTACAACTTTGTCCAAAGAAAAGATATAGGGTAAGAAAGTAACCTCTCAACAGAGAAGTGGATTTTTTAATTAGGTTTTGGAACCGTTCTGACAATGTGGTATTTGATAAGGGTTATTATAATTCTTAAACAAATACTTCAATATTGTTTATGATACAGTCATGTTGCAAAAATAACTTATTATGAAAGATGGTATTCAAAAATAATGTTAACCCATAAATAGCAGTACAATAAGTTCAAAATGTGTGCAAAGATACAAATATATAAATATCGTTCCTGTTAAAATACAGGGGCGCAATGAATTAAAATGCAGACCTACAAAAAGTCTTGAATTATGTGAGAAAATACAAAGAAAAATTTACATATTGGAACAGTTAAACAAAGACACAAAGGGGGGATTTTTTCCTAGGGGGTAAGGAGTGTGGGTCTTTTGTCCTAGACCCATGTTTTACATACTCTAGTAAATATTTAGATTCAAAATGCAAAAACTATGTAACATATTAGAACTACCGATTCACAAAATCATAACCTTTTGACATATACCACTGACTTGGTGGTGAAATAGTTAGGTTAGCAATACTAGCATCAGAACCTTTTAACATATACCACTGACCTGGTGGTGAAATAGTTAGGTTAGCAATACTAGCATCAGAACCTTTTAACATATACCACTGTCATGGTGGTGAAATAGGTTAGTAATACTAGCCTGTGTGGTAGATTATGGTTTCTATTCCTCAGTGGTTCAATAGGTTAGTAATACTAGCCTCAGTGTGGTAGATTATGGTTTCTATTCCTGAGTGGTTCAATAAATTAGTAATATTAGCCTCAGTATGGTAGATTATGGTTTCTATTCCTGGTGGTTCAATAGGTTAGTAATACTAGCCTCAGTGTGGTAGATTATGGTTTCTATTCCTGGTGGTTCAATAGGTTAGTAATACTAGCCTCAGTGTGGTAGATTATGGTTTCTATTCCTGGTGGTTCAATAGGTTAGTAATACTAGCCTCAGTGTGG
>MJUT01011590.1:59927-83802 GCA_002080005.1 Gigantidas platifrons
GACAATCGTTTCAGTGATAGTAGTGTTTCTTGTGTGTTTTTTAGTCTGTGGTGCATTTCAAAAGCCAAGAAGTAGGCAAATACTGCAGGGTGGTAAAGAAAATAAAAACCTTCATCTGTATAGTCATTTAGTTCACATTCAAATTTGATGGGATCTGGAACACAGCGTACATCATCTCCTATAAAGATGACATCATAACAGATAGGACCAGGGATCGGGTCATTATGTATATTATCAGGAACTTCGTTCACTTGAGAAATTTCTCCATCAGAAATTTTGACACCTTTTTGTGGGGAACAAAGCCCTTCATATATAAGTAATGTATTTTTCTCCAATAGTTTATTCATTACTTCTACCATTTGATCTAAATCATTCTGTATGAGTAAAAACATTATGTAATATAGACGACCAGACATGCTATCCAACATACATCCAAGTTCAAATGCACATTTTGCAGCTTCAAGTCTTACAATTTTTTCACTTGCATCGGATGAATCGATGACATCCGACTTAAATATACCTCCCTCAAAATAAATTGGACTTGGGTCTGTTATATTCATATAGTCTAAATGGTAAAGCATCGCTAATCTTATGACAGCAAACATTTTCGTGGCAAGAATTATTTCAAAATTTGATACATTGACCGATTCATCCATAATATCTACTAATTCAGTTAATTTTGTTCCATTTATAGGATTTCTGACAATGGATATTATAATACTAAATATAGCAGAATATTTACGACAACGGTCATCATTTTTTATTTTATCTGTCTCGTCCTCAAACAATTCTAACAAACTGGGTGCATTTTCATCCTGTTTCATTAAAAGTTCTGCAAGTTTAATTCTCTCTTCATTATCTTCTTGTAATGGTAATTGACATTCTAGTAAACTGGAAATAAAATGGTTCGTCACGCTATCAATTTTGTCAACAATGGTCCTGCGGAGATCTAATGTTGCAAATTTATTGTGAAATAAGTTGTGACTATTAAGGATGTAATGCTTGAGAACCTTCTGAGAAATGGCATCTTTCAGTTTTTCAAGACTCGATAACACTAGACTGATTAAATTTGATGGTTTCCATTCCATTGGACTTTCTTCTGATAGCCAGAAAATAATTGTTTTTAGATGATATGTACTTAGTTCATCTGGTGCCAGTGGTTCAAAGTTACATTTAGTCATGTATTTGAGTATAAAAAAACAATGAAACTGAGTTTCATTAAAACTCCAAACAAGCTCCCTTTCAATTCTGATAAATGACAATCTCCACTCCAAAGAATATTGTCCAGACTGGTGATTTCCTACCGGGACAACATAAATTGGCAGGTTTCTTACTTGACTTAAAAAACTTTCTGAAGGCCAGCCATTTATACGCTGTCTAGTAACCCACTCCTTAGCTGCAACTGGCCACTTGGTACATGGGATGCCTTCTGTAATATCAAGTTCAATGGTTTTTTGGCTGTTATTATCCAATTGTAAAACTGAAGTTCCACATGGTCCATGCTCCAAAAAATTAGATGTAGATCCATACGATGATTTCCATTTTGAACAATCGGGAATAATTTTCAAATTTCTGTATTTCTCACTTGAAAGATAGAGGCTCCCTTCAACCTTTTCCAAGAATGTCATGATATCATCTATATCTGGTTGATCAAGATTTGATTTCAGTACAAGTTTGACATAACATGGTTGATCTTTGTCTGTTTCAATCTGAAAGTGATATTTACTTCGGTCGTCAATATCAACTTCTTCAAAGACAATCATGTTTTGAACAACAAACATCTGATCGTGATCACTTCCTGATAAAATTGACCCATCAACTGCACTTCCTGTAGAAACAATATGGATATCATGGAGATGTTTTGTCATCATTTCATAGATTGGTATCCTTGCTTTTGCTGTTTCTTTTTTGTTAAAAAATCCATCATGTTTAAACATAAGTGTGTAGAATTCAGACAATACTACAAATGTTTCCTCTCTTGTACTGGTACTCACTGTCAAATGGAAGATAAATTAATACTAAGTAAAGTGAATGACACAAGCAGAAAGAGTTCACAAAGCAATCCTAATGCAGTGGAACCTGTCCGACACACCAATGGACCAGGGAAATATGTCGGACTGTACAGTATGTCAGAGCCTGTCTAATCCGACACACCGAGGGACCAGGGAAATATGTCAGATTTTATAGGATGTCAGAACCTGTCTAATCCGACACACCAAGGGACCAGGGAAATATGTCAGATTTTATAGGATGTCAGAACCTGTCTAATCCGACACACCAAGGGACCAGGGAAATATGTCGGATTGTACAGGATGTCAGAACCTGTCTAATCCGACACACCAAGGGACCAGAGAAATATGTCGGATTGCACCAGATGTCGGAAAACTCAGGTTTTATTTTAATTAACAGAAACACTTTGTACCATAAATTTTTGTCGGATGTCACAGGATGTCAAAAAACTTGGGTGTCGGATTGCACAAGTTCCACTGTACTTGTTAATGAGAAGACCAATATACATTTGCATAAAAATAGAGATTATTTAACCCAAACTGATCAGACTGGTGCAAATTCAAATAGTTATGGACCACATCATTACTATAACTGAATTTGGTGTAGAAATTCATTCTAAGCTGAATAGTCAATTGATTTATTTTTGTTTACGGTCAAGTGAGTATTTCAGTCATGATCAGAACACTAGATCCTATTTCTACCAGGTTCCCTCAAAGATATGTACCGTAGTTGAAATTTGACGTGTGCTTTATAATTTGGAAATAACCAATTTGGTGATAAGTTAGTTGAATTTACACAATATTTATATATTATGATCGTATGGTAGTTGGATTTACAACTACCAAAGCAATCAGTGTCTATCACCACTGATGTGAGTTCAAATCTCGATCTGGGCGAAGTGTATAACATTATGTGATCAAGTTTGTCAGTGACTTGTGACAGGTCGGTGGTTTTCTCCAGTTTCCTCCACCAATAAAACTGACCACCATGATTTAACTGAAATATTGTTGAAAGTGGCGTTAAACATCATCAAACAAACAAACAAAACAATTATGATCCACCACTAAGGATGCCTTCTTTCAAAATTGCATCAGACAGGCCTGCCTTGGATCCAAGATCAATTCTGTTACTAAAAATAGAACTTTCTTCATATGGAACCAAAACCTTGTACATTCTAGATTGAAATGGACTTGACAAGGTCGACAAAGTTCAACTTTTTCTGTAATATTCTTATTTTGACAAAAAATTGTAAGAAAAATCCTAACTAATGAAACCATTGGATCAATTTAAACCAAACATAGCTAGGATGGTCATCTGGTAGTCCTACCCTTCATCCAAAATGGATTTAAATTTCCTTTTAACGGACAAATTTAGAATTATGTATTTATATACAATTCTATACAAGATCTTTAAAGTGGTAATAAAATTTAGTGAAAGCTTTCTATTCCTAATGAAAAATAGTATCCTTGGTGTAAAAAAGGAAAATTGATGATAGGAAAAAAAATTGTCTCTTGTCATAAAAGTATATGTTAAATTTTCCTTGAGAAAGAGTTTACATAATTAAATAATTATATCACTTCACTATTTCATACAATACACCAGGGGGGGGTGCCCTCCCTAAAATTGAAAATACTATGATTTTTTTGCATAAAATCGTGATTTTTCACACGAAATACCCCAAAATTTTCGCACCAAGCAGTGCATTCCCCCTAACTTGAAATCCTGGATCCGCCCCTGTACACAACAAGTTCTTCTCATTATTACAATACAAAAGACTTACTTGTTTACTTGTAGATGGTTTCTTTTCAACGAGTAAATTTTGGTTAACACAGGTTTATGTCAATTTCTGGTCATAATTAATGTTGCCTGCAAAGAAATGGAAAATAAATAGTTGACTGGATAGAAAGGAGTTTTGCAATATAGATTTTGATTTCAACGTGCGTCTTGATTGCTGTCATCCATATCATATATAAATAACTAATTCTTCATTATCAAAATTAATATATAAATATAATATTTAACTTGTTCAGTGGTATTGCCTGGTGAAGCCAGACCTATGGTTATGACACAAAAATAAGGTAACACAGAGTCAGAGTAGTGTTAAAAATTTGGGTCTACATCTAGGGACATGAGAATAGTTTGATGATACCAAAGGGGGAATCACAATCCGTAATTCGAAGAAGATCAGAAAACACAATGGCCAAAAGGTCAAACAATGATCTACAAAACACTACACAGAAAACTAAAAATCGAGTAACACGAACCCCACTAAAAACCGAGGTGAACTCAGGTGCTCCGGACGGGTAGGCAGTTCCTGCTCTACTGTTACAAACCTGGTGATAAGTCATGAATAAATTATGTGTAGGGAGTCGCTCATTACAAAAAAAAATAAAAATTTTGCTTGATTTGTAAATAATGAAGGTGTTTTGTGTAATTAAGATTTCCAAATAAAGTGTGTTTGATTAGAAAATGATATCCTATGCCATAGGCAGTGTATTGTCAATTTTTAATTTGACAATCAAGATGTTTAACTGATAATACAAGTGACTATACCTTATCTAGTTTTGTAAACTAGTCTAGTTATCCACACAACTACAGTAATCCTATGGACTGAGTTTTATAAAGTCAGGAAAAACATAGTTTAATGTACATGTTTGTAGCATATCATAGAAACCTTTTGCACTTGTCCAGTTTTACCATCTCTTTTAGGCATAAAAAAAAGTGGACGAACTGAGTAAAATATAAAATTAGAGGTTCACATGAGAATCACCTGGTTGCTCTTGTAGTTTGTGTAAAGCAAGTTTTTGATAAAAAGCTTTCTATCCATATTCTCATCCAGCCTTTCAATAGGGGGCGGTACCAGGCACTTTTACCCGCTGAAAATTGTCTTTGGTAATTGGTACCTCCTGATTTTATGTCTTTGGTAATTGGTACCTCCTGATTTTAAAGAATGTTGAATAAGATATTCATGAAAACTGTTCAAATTTTTATAAAAAGTACCACCTGTAAATAGTGGAGTACTGGTACACTTGAAAAATATTGAAAGCCTTGTCTCGTATTAAAACAATGTCTTCTCAAAAAAATGAAAATGACAATCAAATAACTATTTATGTTCATTTTCCCATATGGCCCAATGTTAAAATTATGTCCAGTGTTGGCAATCATATTTTGTATAATGATTCTCAAAGGAACATTCCAGCTATGTCTGTTTTCAATTTTTATACGCCCGTCTAAAGACGGGCCGTATTATGTTATTGGGTATGGCGGGTGGGTGGGCGTCCACACAGGTTTCCGCACAATAACTTTAGTTCTATATATCGGTTCTTTACCAAACTTGGCCACATGATTCCCCTGTGGAAGGGGAAGAACCCTATTTATTTTGGGGTCATTAGGTCAAAGGTCAATGTCACCATTACTATAAATATAATTTTTGACAACAGGGTCGTTTCCGCACGATAACTTTAGTTCTGTATATTGAATCTTTAACAAACTTGGCCACATGATTCCCCTCTGGAAGGGGAAGAACCCTATTTATTTGGGGTCATTAGATCAAAGGTCAAGGTCACCATTACTATAAATAGAATTTTTGACAACAGGGTCGTTTCCACATGATAACTTTAGTTCTGTATATTGGATCTTTACCAAACTTGGCCACATGATTCCCCTGTGGAAGGGAAAGTACCCTATTTATTTTGGGGTCATTATACCATTTGATACTTTATATAGAAGGTCGTATTTTGTGATGCACACATTTCTTGTTAAATATTTTTCCAATAAGGATTCTATGTTAAATTTGTTCTGTGGTGGTGGCCATCTTAGATTTCCAATCGAAATTTAAATCAAAAAATTGTAAGGGGCCATCCAATGAATATTCATGTACAGTACAGGTTCAATGGTTTAATCAAATTTTTGAGAAAAATGTTTATATATATATATGTAATATATATATATATAGGTTCCTATATTAAAACTGCCCTGCGGTTGAAGCTATCTTGGACATCTGATTAACATAAAACACAGATGTATATTGTGTATAGACCTTGCAAAATATGAGAAATTCGTTAATTTTAGTCCACTTTAGCCAGTACCATAGACTGGTAAATAACTCTTATGCCTAATAAAGTACTTACATATTGTTATGTTTACAATAATTAATAGATAAACTGGTTTCCATATAATTGGTACATTAGATCTTATCAGACACCTGTTAATGTATTGTATCACAAAAGTCAGATTTCCTTATCTGGTCTGCGTGTCGTTTGCAGATATTTCCTGGTGTTGTTTCGACTTTATAATTTAATGGTCCTTCTCGTTGTATTATCTGTCCACTCGTCCATTTATCTTTTCCGTGATAATTTCTCACGGCCACCGCCTGTCCTTCCTCAAACTCTCGCATGTTTTCTTTGCTTGATTTGATAGCACGTTTCATTTGTTTGTCATGTACCTGTCATGTAATATCAGGTTTAATCAAATCCAGTCGAGTTTTTAATTGTCTACCCATTAACAACTTCGCAGGAGTTTCGTTGGTAATACTATGAGAAGGACCATTAAATTATAAAGTCGAAACAACACCAGGAAATATCTGCAAACGACATGCAGACCAGATAAGGAAATCTGACTTTTGTGATACAACACAATCTGTCATCGATCCAGATATTATTATTACGGAAACAACAATTATCGAGAAACAACCTGATGCAAAATCATCGCATATTGTAATACCAACAACAGAACCTGCACCAAGGAGATATCTGTTAAGAATCAGAAAACCGGTTGTTAAATTAGATTTGTGAAATTGGTTGTAGTGAATGGGTAATAATAACTCCCTATGCAACCAATGTTAGGTGTGGTTGTAGTGCGTGTGAAAATAATAATTTTCTTTGCAACCACTAGGGTTCTTGTAAATATGTTAATTTTGATATGTAATTTTCTGTTTAGAAGGGAGGAACTGTTATGTTTACAATAATTAATAGATAAACTGGTTTCCATATAATTGGTACATTAGATCTTATCAGACACCTGTTAACTGTCAATCTCTGAATCTGATATTTACTATAAACACTGTATCGTGAGAATTCTTAATTAGTGTAGAATAAAATGCTAATTTGTACAAACGCTTTCTATCACTCACCCCTGTTATAAATACATAACACATATGCGTGTCAGGGGATATCATAGGCACATAGGGAGAATATATTTTACAAGGGTGAATGAATTTCTACTTTCGTTTTTCCAGACAAGATATAATACGAAATCTTAACGGTACAATATTTCCGGGTTTTTCTGCCTTCACCAAATCAATATCGATTATTATTATTCTGGGTTTTTTTAAGCGATACCTAATATTATCACAAATGTGGGATCTTGAATCCCACCACATGCGAGGTGTACATGTATATACAACGTTATTCAATTCAAATGCGGCAGATCTTTGGTTCTCTTTGATATTCTGGTTTCTCCCATAAATGAAAAATGACAACCACGATACAACTGAAATATAGTTGAAAGTGAACTTAAGCACAGATACTTGTTACCCAACGTTAATCTATGAAGAGTTTGAAGATACGAAAATGATATCAGAATCCATAAAACGAAGAAGAACAAACAACACAAATGGCCAAAAGAAAACAACAAATAGCCCATCAGCCCACAGGCATTTGACCGATGGACCTTAACCTCGTGGCAAACACGGGGAAATTAAGGTCCATCGGTCAAATGCCTGTGCATCAGCCAAGTCTGAAAAGGTATCTAATAACAAAGTTCGTGTGATACCCCTGCAGATAGCATTTTGTATTGCATGTAATTAAAGTTTGATATTTAAATTGTCAATAAAAACGCGGAAAATAGAATAAATTCAGCCTTTTTCTAACTACCCATGTGCTTACTGGGTAGTGGGGTTCAATAGTTTGTATAACGTTTCATACACATGACCGCTTTGATGTTAAAAAATAGGATCATTTATATTCGTAACAAGTATAAAAATAGCATAATTCGTAATATCCTTTGAAAATAACGTATTTTCATAAGAGATATACGTTCTCGAAAATGTGGCATTACTGCACACAAGGATTTATAAATCCTTGCTGCACAGGATTAATCGTAAAACATGTCAAATAATCACGAAAACATCGTGCTCGATTCAATTACTACATTTAAATATTTTTACAACTATTAATTATTCCAAAACGAGTTTTTACATAATTCAACCATTTAGCTAAATATTTCCAGATTTTAGAGTTATAACCGATACGGTTTCATATTACAAATTAATTGTTTATCAATGATGTGATTTTCTTTCGCTTTCTGTGCTTTTTGTGTCAATTTGTTGCTTTTGTACCAACACATATCTTCATTTGGTCCATCTAGATCATTATCGACAGAATGTAATCAATTGGTGGATTATTTGTTTTGGGTCTGTTTGACTTTGCTTTAGTTGGGGTGCGTTTGATTTGTATTTTCTCATTTCATTTTTCTTTTTGATCATTGATGTCGTTATACTAGTTTTATGTGTTTTCTTGTTATTTTTTATATCTTTACACTTGTTTCAATTGTTGCACATTTTGTTTATTGATTTGTCACAGATTGTCATTTATATTAGACTTTCCTGGTTAATTTTATTGCTTTTTCATTTGTTAACTGTATTCCTGTTCATTTGTGAATGTATTTTTGGTTTGGTCAGATATTTTTCATAATTACTTTTTGAGGGTATTTTGTCATTTTGAGGAGTTGGGGTTTTTTTTCTACGTTTTTAAATTAATTTAATCTTATATATTGTTTTCTTATACCTTGTTAGTACATTTTATATATATTTTTTTTATTAATATCTATCACTTAGTTTGTTGTCTTTGTCTCTATAGTGTAATTATTTGCTCAAAATGAGCGACAGTGAACTTAAACTTAAGACAAAATCAAAGAAAATGCAAGTGAGAAGCAGATAAACTGGAAAGAGTGTCTTTGTCACAGATCTGGTCAAACTGGCAATCTATAAACATTTTTAGAGCAGACTTGGCAGGCGTTTAGAAAAACAGCCGAAATAAGAAATTACCTTGTTCACAATCTTAGTCTTCTAACGCATTACTGGAGTGTCGGTCCGAGGGGTGAATACCACAGGCGATCTGATCAAACTTCACATCAGTAAACGTATTGATATAGCTGCCATATGCCGAAACTTGAGTTAAGATGTTTGCCTTGCTTTGCCAGGTCTCCATGAAAAATTGGGTTGTGACAGTGTAAGTGTCTTCTCTCCAATAGGTAAATTGAAGTCTTCGATCTTGTTTCAAAATCCAAATTTTCTTCAAATACTACTGAGTTCGACATTGGTGACTACCACAACAATCTTCAACTCTTTCCGCTGTTTTGAGTTGGATACCCCTGACTTCCAACAACAAAACCTTCACCAGTTTCTACTGTCTGAGTTTTGGACAGATGATTTTCCACGACAACCTTCATACCTTCCTACTATTTCAGATGAATACTTACCCTTTTTCCAACAACATAACAGTCACACATATTGTTGGTTTGAATTTGGACACAGATGACACCTAACAACATAACATTCGACCCTTTATATTGCCCGAGTAAAATACGGATGACACAGAACGTCATAGCCAGGGGCGGGCGCACCCGGCGCCCCCCCCCCCCCCTAAAATTTGAAAAAATATGATTTTTTTTTTGCGTAAACTCGTGATTTTTCACACGAAATACCCCAAATATTTTCGCGCCGCCCTCCGCTCGGCGCGATTTTTTTAAGTGCGCCGCCCCTAACTTGAAATCCTGGATCCGCCCCTGATAGCCCCACCACTATCCACAATTTAAGTTGATAAATACATGTAAATTAGCCTTAGTGAAAACAAGATTTTATAAGATTATCTTCTACTGTTTATTTTCAGAGTTTAGTATGACATAGCCTTTAATCTCATTTACATCAATTACTCATATTTAAACACTTTCATACCTGTAAATAATTTAAATTTGTATTTAAATACAGTGTATCATTCAAAAACAACAAGCAAAAATATGGTAATGAATCTGAAATCTACAAAATACCAACAATAATGCTTACCATGGTAACAAAAACAACAGAGGTGCATGTCTAGATTTTCCTGGCATTAATAATTCAGTTAACAATTAGTTTCCATTGTAGAAAATTTATATTACATGTAAAAATAAGTCGACTATAGAGCATTAAAAATGCTTGGGTACTGCTATTTATTATCAAATTAAAAAAGATATTTAATTACTTCCCTTTTTCTAGAATGTCCTGAATAAAGAGCTATCCCAATTGCTATTACTACTGTCTTTCAGGTAAAATTCCTCTCTTTAAGGCGGTACTATTATTTGGATCATTCCAAGTATATATTTCCCATAATGTATTCCATATGGATAGGTTTTAGTTTGGTGTTTAACACCACTTTCACCAATATTTCAGTTATATCGTTTTTCCATATGAAAGCATAACATTCATTTATCAGAAAACGCATTGAGGTTAAATCAGTTCCGTTTTATTTTTAACTGGTAATATGATAAAAGGAGTAAAAGTCACTTGAATATGTCCCTTTATGGTATTGTGTTATATCATTATTCACAACATATCAGAAAAGGGGGGGGGGAATAAAGGTTTATATCTGAATTAGATTGTAGTGTTAGGTTGTTGATCAGAAGACAATAATCTTAACAACTCTGCCACCCATACTCCTGCAGTATAAACGAAAGGATGTCTATACACACAATACTTTCAGTTCATATCAATTTTAAATGACTTAAGGCAATGCATATATTGCTGGCTATGTCCAGAACCAATTTTACATTAGAAGTTTGTTTGATTTTGTTTTTTTTAACACTAACAACATCTACCATGGGATCATATCAGTTAACCTTAATCCACTTCAAGGCAGATTAATATATTGACCAATCAGACAGCTTTGTTGTAATACCTCAAGATTTAGTAACTTGGTAGATGCTTGGTCGGTTGAAAATATGACCTGTGAGCCAATACTGTATATCATTAGATGTTAGTATATACATGTAGCTATAACAAATCTAACAAACATCTCATCTTAATTAGAATGCTACAGAACCAAGTTACTATTGTTTACACAGATAGAACTTGTTCATAAATAAAATACTTGAGCATTTCAATTGCGAACCAGTCTTTCGTGAAATTTATCCATATGGCACACACCTTTACAGTATCAAAATAAATCTTTTACAATATCTATATTCTTAAATATGATGAAAAAAAAACAGTTTTGTGTTATAACATGTTTTATTACCATTTTTAGCAGATTGTTGACATAATCACCATAACAACACTCATTACCAAACAAAAACAATTCATTCACTACAGAAAAACATGGTTTAAGATGACAACAAATAACTATACATTATTCCACGACAATAAATTACAACTGACTTTAAATTATTGGTGATAGAGACTGAACATGAATCTAATCTCCCATTCCAAGATATATAAATAATATGACCATTAGAAAATGAAAATTGGATGGATTTTACTTAAAAAGAGTATCATATTGATCTGTACATAGAACATTCTTGTGAATTCATCAAGTCAACATAAAAATGTAATTACTTAGTAAAACTAAGTCAGTAAAACTATTTGAGTGTTCCATGGGTTAAATTGTGGTGGAGAACCTTCCTATTCTCTATATATAGTACCGGTACATTAAACTGTATTTAATAGTGAAATAATCTAATTATTTCTCATTAAAAAAAATATCTCCATAAAAATACCACTTTTAGAGATAATTTCAAGTTCAGCAAACATTATGTCAGTAGAATGAACAAAAAGTTGTGAATCTGAACAATAAATGCATGATATAAAGAACTACATTTAAGATTAGTTTTCTATATGAAAATGTTAGGAGAAATATTTCAATTTTGTTTCAATGCAACCAAAGAACATTAATATGACCTTCTTAAAGGGTTAATATAAATACAGCAAACACAAAAGGGACAAACAAGGTGTGTTCAAGTTGTCAGTAGTCACTGAAGCAATCAACATTCCCATTTTGAGCTTAACATGTGTTCAAGTTGTCAGTAGTCATTGAAGCAATCAACATTCCCATTTTGAGCTTAACAAGGTAAATTATGTTTAATTATTAACGGAACCAAAATAAATGACCGTTCAAGGAATTAGTGTTTATTAAACTAGAATTAAAGGTACAAAGGAACTTAATATAAAATTAGAATTATCCATGGTGTTTGAGCCATATATATTTGAGCTATTTCGGTTTGACCGTAAATATAGATTTATATATAAACAAACACAATACATTTCATACACAAATAAAACCAATTTGATTGAAGACTCACTGGGTCCATCAAATTCACACTTTCTACCAGCTTCAATTTGTAGAAGATGGCCATTTCATCCTTTTATAATTGTAATATTTCAGACTTGATTGTTGAAAATATTGGAACACATACACCTGTCAAGAATTGTATATTTCACCAAATTGTTTGAGAAAATAAAGCAATAGTATACTATATTAGTAAATTCTATTATAATAGATTTCAACAAAAAGTCATTTTTTTTAATAAAAAAAATATTCAATGCATCAGATTTAATATTCACTGGCAGTAAATGTCACGTGTTACTTTCTTTTAGTAATTTAAAATAGAACATTTCTGATAGAATTCTGTTCTAAAAAAAGTAACATTTGACATTTACCGACAGTGAATATTACATCTGAGGCATTGAATATATCTTTTATTTTAAATATAGAATAAAACAATAACTGTCTTTTGATTCTGTAAATGTGTGTATTAATTAACTTTTGAAAAAATGATATTCACTTCATCCTTCGGCATCAGTGAATATCATTTTTTTTTTCAAAAGTTAATTAGTCCACACATTCACCTCATCAAAAGACAGTAATTGTATATTATTATTTGATAGTAATTTTTTTTAACATCAGAATGTTGATTTCCATATATCATTTCATTATTTTGAAATATTATTTTGTTACTTCAATTGGAATATCAATATACTATTTCCAAAAGAGAAAAGCTTAGAAACAAAATAGTACTTGAAATAATGAAATAAATATTTATTCAAGGAAACAGTATTCCGAAATGAAAATAATAATGCTTCAACAAAATATATTTCAAAACAATTTAAAATAACAAATGATATTTCAAAACAATAAAATCAATTTTTTCTTTAATAAAAATAATAAAATGTTTATAAATGCCTAGTACATTAGATAAATTTAATTATTTGTAGAATTTTCATAAATCATAAATCTTCATAAAAAATTCAAGACTTTAAAAAATAATACAATAAAATCTAAATCTATACCCAACAATTTCTGTAAAGGAGAATGTGCAAATTGGTTTTTTATCTAATTTTTGACCTTGACAATATTTCGTTTCATTTTGTCAACATACGAGATGTGATATAAAAATTACTATGATTACACCTTCATAATTATACAATAATATTCACACCTGTATTCAAAATGACATTTGGCCACTAAGATTCATATACAAATATAAGTTTTTAATACTGATGTGTACTATAAGGCATTGTGTAATAAAGTCTCCCTCATCATTAGTATAGCATATGACTTGTATACATATTCATTTGGGTGAAGGTCAAATCCATTACATGGACTATTATACAAAGCATATTCTTTGCTATTCTTACAAAATACCTGGGATGGGTTCACAGAATTTAAAATGCCTGCAGTGTTACTTTAATGAGATGTTTTCAAGGAAACTGATGAGAAAGACATGAAATAGTTTATCAAATAATAAATTAATTTGATGGAGCGACATGATAATACCACAGACAAATTCAAATAGTCTCATGAAATAATCGTAATAAAAAATTGAGGAATTATTACGTCTTGTTTTTATTTAGCATAAACTGTCACACACCATGTCATATCATATAACCTATTCAAAATTTGAAAATATTCTTTAAATAATTGAAAATCATAATCCAAGATGGCACCCATTCTACTTAATAATGAACTACAAACATTGTTTGTTTGATTGATTGTTGTTTACCATGTATAATCATGACATTAACCGATGTAATTAAAATTATATCTCTGCACATGCTCATTTTTGTTTTGCCTGGCCATTTCTACGCAGCAGCCAACCAAAACAATGAACATGTGCGGAGATATAATTTTAATTAGACTGGACACTAACAAGTCAGCAATACAAACATAATTATCAAACTTCTCATTATAATTATAAACATGATTGATGAATGAAATTTATAATGTAATAAATCTATCTACAAAACTACTGGAAAATTATCAAAAATAATATCAACTTCTTTTGTTTCAAAGAAAGAAACAAATATGTGTAAATTTAATATAACCCTGTCTTCAAGTAGTACATGTATTGCATTTAAGTTGATGTGATGGAAAATAACTTATGTAGTAAAAACATTCATAACAAGCTGCCCATAACAATACTAGATAACAGTGGAGTGAAAAACTTGCTATTTAGGGAAATAATGAAATAGCAGTGAAAAAAAAACCCAAAATCTAAAACCATTCACATGATGATATGTTAAAATTAAAATCAATCATTACTATTAACTGTTAGCATTGCCTAGAATTGTCATCCACTTTCTACAGATTTAACTTAAAACTATTGACAGTTTTGATGTCAACAGTTTAGTATACATGTATATTGCTAAAGTGATACACACAGTCTTGATACAATGTAAATAAAACCCTTCAAGACCTTAATATGACATTGATCATTTTAATGGTAGTTTAAAAAATAACGATAATGTCATTTAGGATTTATTCTATTAAAAATAAATAACGACTTTAGCAGAATTTATTTTATGACATAACTATGGACAAAATCTTCCTGTTTTTCATATAATTTGTTAGTTTATAGCTGGGGATGATTTCCAAAGATGTTTTTAATTATGTTCAGAAATCCACCAGCCTACCAATAGATTATTTCTTTAGAACACTGGTGATCAGTTGGTGCCCATAATATTGCGGTATACCTATACACACACCCATTGAAAGCAACATGATCTCATCCTTAGTGACTGTTGACATTTTTATTACCTAACAAGTAAGTAGAATAAATTAGTGGGGGCTAATTTCAAAGAAAAAGGTCAAATTACCAATAACATTTACTATTTAAGTACTTTGGAAAACAAGTGGATCCTAACCCATCCATACACAATCACACACGATTCACACTTTACCAATCTCTGAATTCAATGATGTTTGGAGCATACATACAACCTTTAACAATCAGAGCACCATATGATGCAGTTAATTTAAAATACGAGACTATTTTTGATCAGTTTATATCAGACTTGACTTGACTGTCTTGGGGTGTGGTCTGCCTCGTGGTCTTGTGTTCTGTGGCGGGGTGTCCCTGCCCCTGAAATTATAAAACATATTTTAATATTAAAAAATAAAATAGATACACACAGCTCAATTATATCTGTTATCAACCAAATTTTCAAATGTTTCATAAATTTATTGATAGTAAATATATTGGTTTAATTTATTCATTCACAGGTGAAAAGTCCTTCCAAACTAACATATTTCCCTTTATATTCTATATAAACATACTTATTTTTTTTTTATTTTCCTAATGTCAATTTTTTCTCCTCAATTTTCTTGAATTGTGCACTATTAAAAGCAGAATTAAATACAGAATATATTGTAATATTTTCATACAATTTTGCAATCTTTTTTTTTTGTAAGCATTTATGATTTTAAACACAAATGTAGATTTCAAGCTCACAATTTTTTATGATATAGTAATATTTGATGACCAAAAATAAACTTTGTGACTAAAGCAGAAATAAAATTGTATGAAAATTATAAAAGAAGAAACAATATCTATTTCTGCTTATAATGCTGAAAATTTCAGGAAAAGCAAGGGATTATGGTGTTTAATGTCACTTTCAACAATATTTCAGCTATATCGTGGCGGTCAGTTTTATTGATTTATTAGTGGGGCAAACCGCAGTAACCAGAGAAAACCACTGACTTGTAGCAAGTGACTGACAAACTTTATCACATAAAGTTGTATAGAGTACACCTCTCCATGAGCAGGATTCAAACTCGTAACTAAAGTGGTGATAGGCACTGATTGTACATATAATGAAAGTACAAAAAAGAACCATGACTCTGAAAAATAATGTGACAAATATCCTGCTATCTTTTTTATTGTTGTAGTTACTAATTATTAAGATTAGGACATGCACATAAAATCTATAACAACAAATGTCCAACGTATTTAAAAGATAATTTTATAAAAGTTAGTGAAAATCATGAATATAACACTAGATCAAGCCAATTCAACTTCGTTGTTCCAAAAATCAAAGGTGTGGACTCTTCAACTTTTTTCTTTAATGCTATTAAAGATTGGAACTCGCTTCCAAATAACATAAAATCAATAAAAGACCATAACGCTTTCAAAACAGTAATAAAACAACATCTTAAAAATTAATTACAGCCATATCTTTTAAAATATTATCAACTAAAATTGTGCCATGTGACCTCTTAACTCATTTTTTTTATTTTTTTATTTTATTAAACAAGTGATATACACTAAAGGACCCCATTGGAAATAAGCGGAAACGCTTTAATGGGTTATCCTTGGAAGGATATCAACTTAAAGTGCATTTTAACCTTGATACATTGTTTTATATAATTTTATATTTGTATATTTTTAAACTACACTAGATTTAGTTGGTATCTGTCCTAAATGAATTTTACCTTTTACCTTTACCTTACTCATGTCTAGTGTGATGAGAGATTGTGTCAACCATGCAATATATATATGACACAAAAATACAAAAAAGCAACAATTTTCAAATCATGCAGTACATAGAATGTCAAATCAATAATTGAGTTTATATTTATTAAGTTCACAGGACATGAATTTAAAATCTGTTACTATATGTAAACATGGAGGAAAAGACGAACCAAACATCGTTTTTATGGGGAAATCATAACAAATATGACAACAAGGTATCAGTATCTTGTTATTGGTAGAGACAAATCTTACTTTGTCAAAAGCCATTCAAAATCTAATAATAAATATAAACAGGACGAGATCATTCAAATGTTAGATTTGTTGTGTTTGGTGGACAGGTATTTCAACAAACGATTGGTATTTCAATGGGTACGAATTGTGCTCCGCTACTCACCGATTTGTTTCTAAATGCTTATGAGGCAAACTTCCTTCAAGGCTTCTCAAGAATAAAGATAGAAAATTAGCCCAGCGTTGTGATGTCTGTTATGATTTCCACTTAAAAATGATGTTTGGTTCGTTTTTACATCCAGTTGTTTGTAGGAGGGCCCATGTCTTAATTACGTTATTTGTTTGTTTTGCGTATAGTGGTGTCTAACACATATTGAGTTCTGTTTGTATTTTGTTTTTCTTCGTCTTGTGTACCCTATGTTGCCAGTTTCTCTGGATTGTCCATTTTTTATTGCCCCTTCGGTATTCTCTAACGTTTATTTATTGTTCAATCAACAATTAGATGAGACACAAGTTTCACAACTTATAAACTTCTTCTCCAATACATAGACAAATTAATATATATATATGAACTTAGATGATATTATATACATATATATTTATATTCAATGAAGACATGAAAACAAGTGTTAAGTGTCATGCAAATGGATTATTCAAGCTAAAATCTATTTAATCAAACATGCCTTTTTACCTAAATTAAATAAACAACTAAACATTCAAATTAGATTTATCTATCAATAAAGTGTATCGTTAATTCAATGTAGTCAACATGGTCAATATATAGGGATTAAAACTTTCATCTATTCACATTCAGTAAGCACATTGCCTTTTGTTAGAAACTGGTTATTAATGAATTGAGGACCCTTTAATCCTGTTCCATGAGATTGTCTCGAAACTAGTTCAAATGATCTTGATCAAGAAATTAAAATATAAATAGTTTACCTGTTTCATGTGAGAAATATGACTCATTTACAAATATATATGATCATGTCATAGAAAAGCGACTTGTAAGTGTCTTTCATGTATTTTTGTACAGGCAAAAATATGGAACAATTTACCTCATATTCAACTGTTTTGTTGAAACAATTTACCTCATATTCAACTGTTTTGTTGGAACAATTTACCTCATATTCAACTGTTTTGTTGGAACAATTTACCTCATATTCAACTGTTTTGTTGGAACAATTTACCTCATATTCAACTGTTTTGTTGGAACAATTTACCTCATATTCAGTGTTTTGTTTGAAGTATATGTAATAATAAATCAGTTACCGAAATTGTGATCAAATTCAACTTATTTATTAAATTAACATAATAATAGCACTACAGTTAATCTGTCACAGTGAAACAAGTATTTACAATTAAACTTCCATAGTATAAATCTGTATTTAATGCACTTCAATTAATTTGGCATTATAGAGTGCAATACACTGAGAAATGGCCGTCTACAGAATGATACTTAAGATTTCTCTTTTTCACAAAGTTTTTAACTTCCCTTCTTGTACTCAATTATTCCCATTTTCCCTTGTAGATCGAATCAAAACTAGCATATATAGATGACCAAGTCGCTATACAAGCTGCTTCTATTTGCATTTTTTCTAGACAATTAAAAAGAACACCAGAGAATTCTCTCATGAAAACTGATTTCTCCCCTAAATAAAGAATTGACATCATTGTTTGTAGTATGCTTTCAGTCATCAGATTTCAAATTGTCAAAACCAAATCCATGATAGCAGTTCTTAAAAAAGATATAAGAAATTAAAGAAACTGAATATATCACAAATACAATAAGTTCATAATTAAATGAAAGAGCATATGATAATTATCTGTCTAGCTACAAAATTCTAACTGTTTAAAACATTTCACATATTCTTGTATTACAGTTTCTAATATGTAATTCTCTAATCTGTTATTCCAAAACTTATAAATGAATAAAATTGTAATACCATAATAATTAATTTGAGGAGAACTTTTTTCTTTAAGTAATAACATGACAAGCTCTTACATTTAATAAAATCATGCATTTATATAGTAGATATATGACTAAATAGACCATTACCATGCCTACTACCTGGTGGTTCCCGGGGTGGCGGGGAAGTAGAACCGTGGGGTGGTGGAGGCCCACGTAAATGAGGAGGAAGCATGTCTGGAGGCGGGGGCATTCTATAACCAAGTGGTCCTCGTAATCGGTCATATGGAGGTGGTGACCTTCTATCCATTGGAGGAGGTGGTCCCCTGCCAAAGGGTGGTGGTGACCGGACGTCTGGTGGTGGCATCCTTGGTCCACGTCTGTCGGGAGGAGGCAATCTGACAGGTCCAGGAGACCCTCTCAACTCATCATCCCTGTAATGTATTATATTCAGTTAAACCTGTCTAAACAGAATCCTGAATAAACCAACAACCTGTCTAAAACCAACCCCAAATAAACCAAAAATACCACCTAAAACTCAACCCTGAATAAACTCAAAACCTGTCTAAACCTAAACCCTGTCTAAATCGAATATCCAATTAAATCCCAATGTTTGATAGCTTTACAAAAATCACCTGTATAATCTAAACAACTGTCTCATCTGGACAAAACATGTTGGTCATAAGTGTGTCCAGTTTATACAGGTGACACTATACTGATTATGTCTAATCTGAACATCAAAATAATAGTTGGTCTAAAAATAGACAGGTGTTTAAATTTAAATAGGGAAAAAACCTCATCAAGGTTTAGCTCTATGGATGGTTTAGGTAACAAAAAGTTTTAATGAAACCTTATTTAGTCTGCTTCTTGTGTTTAATGGTTAATTTGAACTATGAACAAGTTTTATTTATTAAGTTGTTTGACAGTAGAATTAAACTATATACAATAAACCCAAGTTATAAATCTCCTTAATTAAATTTCCTGTACTCTATATACACCTGAAACCTACCTCATACCAGGGGGTGGTGGTGGAGGGAATGGCCCACCTCTTGACCCTGGTCTGTCTATACCAGGAAGTAATGGGGGCCCATTTATCATGCCTGCAAAAAAAATGATATTTATCGATAAAAAAATTCATATAAAACAGATTTTGTTTTTAAATGTTTGTAAAAAAAAAAACACATCATTTTTTCTAATTGAACCTATGATAAAATTTGATTAGAATAATTGATAAATGCAGAGTACTATTTTAAAATAAGATAAAACATATTTACAATGCTATTTGTGAAATTTTTCAAGTCACATAATACCAATCCATTTCAATATATTTGTTTACAGAACATGTATTTTTAACTACCAACTCCTTTAACTACATGGTAATAATAAGATGTTTCTTTTACATTTTTATATCAATATTCTTCTTTGTTGTAAAGTAAGCACCCCTCTAATTAAGTAGACTAACCTGGAGGAGGCATTCCTCGTGTAGGTAGAGGTCGTATCAAACCACTTGGACCCTGCATTAATCTTCTTTCTAAATCTGTTAATCTGTAATGTAATTTATGATCAAACATTTATTGACAATACTTAAAACAGCATTTCTCATTGTAGCCTCAATAAAATATACTGAATGTTATTGACTATACTAAAATTAACATGTCTTATTATTAAACCTCTCTATATATATGTATCTATGAGTGGTCTGATCAGCTGTCACATGACTTTGACAATTGCGACGTTTCCTTCGACAACCCCAAAAATTCACTGTGCGAGGTAAATAATAGTATTGTCACCCTCGACAACCCCAAATTTCCCCCTCTAGGTGGCGATAACCGCAAACCGGAAATCGTCTGTTTGTGTATAAAATATGGCAACTGCAGGTCGGTTTGCCGCTAGCTCAGAGGAAGAAATAGCAAAAATCCTCTCTGAAAAGGATGCCGAGAACACAAAACGAATTCTGCAAGTCAAATGTTTAGGGCAGCAGTATTTACTGGAAACAAATACCAATAGCCTCAACTTTGATGACTATTCCCCTGAGGAGCTTGTCATGTTGTTGACAAAATTGAAAAAAAAAATTGTAAATTTTAAAAACCGTTGTTCGGTTAATAAAACGATTATGGCCATCTTAGTCGATGGACATCCAGAATTGTCAACTTGTGAGGGTGGTTTTCCCTCGGGGAAAACCACCCTCACAAGTTGACAATTCTGGATGTCCACCTCCTAAGAAGGCCATAATTGTATATTGTAGTCTCAATAAAATATACTGAATGTTATTGACTATACTAAAATTAACATGTCTCATTGTAGTCTCAATAAAATATACTGAATGTTATTGACTATACTAAAATTAACATGTTTTACTGTAGTCTCAATAAAATATACTGAATGTTATTGACTATACTAAAATTAACATGTCTTATTGTAGTCTCAATAAAACATACTGAATGTTATTGACTATACTAAAATTAATATGTCTTATTGTAGTCTCAACAAGATGTTGCACTCTATGTCGTGCTAAGAATACCCCCACTCAAAAATTCTAAGTCACACGGTAAACAGGAAGTAGATGTGCAGTAATCCTGGAAAGGGGAGACACGGTACAAGTCACCATGCCAAAGCCACATATCAAATATAAAATCGTTTCTTCCAGTAGAAGCTAAGATACCTGTTACGAAAGTTTTCATTACGGCAAACATGAAAAATTATATGTCGCGCGGTAAACAGGAAGTAGATGTGCGGTAAGCCTGGAAAGGGGAAACACGGTACAAGTCACTATGCCAAAGTCATGTATCAAAAATAAAATCCTTTCTTCCAGTAGCAGCTGAGACATCTTTAACAAAAGTGTGAACGGACGGACAAACGGACGGACGGACAAGGTGATTGCAATATAGCCCCCTCTGTACGAGTGGGGGTATAATAAAATATACAGAATGTTATTGACTATACTAAAATTAATATGTCTCATTGTTGTATTAATATATTATACTGAATATTTCACCATGATATAGCTGGAATACTGCTGAATTTGGCAAGGAACACCATTATTTTATTTCTAAAACCCTTTTATGCTAAATATGCATATAGCAACAATAAAGGTATGGATGTTTTTGAAACATCATAAACTTATTAAACTTCCTTTGTTATGACATCTTATTTCATAAGAATCACTTTTCATAGTTTTTTCAGAAATTGACCTTCTCTTCAATTGAATGCTTAACCATAACTTCAAAGTAAACTGGTAAACTACATTCATGATTTCACACAGAAATAATAATTAATTGATGTTTTGCCATTTAACACCATGTGACCAGTATTTCAGTCTTATCCTCCAATTGTGTGATTTTGAGTACTAATAAAGGAGGTAAAGTAAACTTCAGTATTATTACGTCATGGACCTAATAAAGCATTTATGATACTTGATTCATGTAGAGCGACAGAAAGAAACAGTAACAGTAAGAAGTGATGATGTCACAGATGTCTCATTAATTAATTACTTACTTTTGACGTAATACTGAACATTCGTGTCTTGATTCTTTGAGTTCTCGTTCAGCAGCTCTTGCTGATAACTATAAATATATAACACATTTCATCTAGATCATTCACTTCATTTTGTTTTATAAGTCTATTTAGTTCATCTTGTTTTATAAGTCTATTTAGTTCATCTTGTTGGTTAAGTTTAGCATTTCATGTGCTTTATGTATTTTTGATGGGTTTCATTAGGTCTATGTTTTTATTTAAATAAATAAAAACATAGACCTAATGAGACATTTGTCTCATTTTTGTCATGTCATTAACTAAGGTTGTGTATTTCACTGATATTATGTGTAATATTAAGTACATGTTTTATCAAGTACCGGAAACATCATGGCATATTCGTACGGTCTTTGGATTTATGTTTTCATATGTTCATCTATATACAATATATGCACATTGTCGGTAAATATAAAATTTATTTGTACGAGCTTTAGAAACAGGCAGAATAGCGAGCCTTTGCTGAGCTTTTCAGGTCTGTTTCGCAACGAGTACAAATGAATTTATATTTAACGACAATGTACGTATTTTGTGTTTATCCTGCAATGTCAAAAAAGTCAGAAAACTTGTCAGATTTAAACAAAAAGTACAGAAACAAGCGTCATTCCTCGCCTTTCATAAATGTTGTCAAGGGTGTCTTCTTCGTGGTCCGCGTTACATTAGTACCAGTTTCATACTTGTCTGCGCCCTCCGCTGTACATAGCTACAGTGTACCAGGAAAGTTTATTCGTAGGCTGAAAAGTTTATTCGTCTAGTACGAATAAAGCAAAAATTTATTCATATAGCATATTTGTACAGCAAATGTACTGATTGCAGGATAAAACACCATTAAAGTTGAGAGTTTGATGCCTGCCAGTGGTAATGTGTACTCGATACAACATTATATGATAAAGACTGTCATTGACTCAGTGGTTTTCTCCAATTACTTTGGTTACCTTTGCTAATAAAACTGACTGCCACAATATAACTGAAAAATTGTTTAAAGTGGCATTCAACACCAGTAACCCATAAACTACACACTGTATATAAACTGTATTATGAAATGTCATGGTACATTATACACTTTTATCATATATTTAGTACTTAATACTTAGATTTTGAATATCTGATATAGATGCTAAACTGAAACCTGTATTGCATCGCTTTGCCTTCAATGTGGCATTGCTCTAAGAAATAAATTCTCGCAACACAAATCAATGATAGTATATGTTTATCATCAACACGTAGATGTTTAATTTAATGTGCACGACGTGATCCTAGAATAACCTTATCAGGTACGCTCAAAGCCAAAATAATTTAGTTAGCACGACGTGATTCTAGAATAACCTTATCAGGTACACTCAAAGACAAAATAATTTAGTTAGCACGACGTGATTCTAGAATAACCTTATCAGGTACGCTCAAAGACAAAATAATTTA